>JASEVX010000005.1:55170515-55196111 GCA_031761405.1 Serripes groenlandicus | reverse complement strand
CAAGAGACTGTCATACGTATGGTATGTAAAACACCAATATCTGGCACATATCACATATCACATGTATATATATGGTACAATAAAGATTCGGATGCTATTTTCGTCTTAATGTAAAGTGAAGAAAGTCGACCACCGAAGGATAGAATGTGCACAAACGCACGCATAAGAAGTATTTTTAGAAATAAGATGCCGGCCTTCATCAAAATCGGAGGGAGACTAATTAGCAGCCGATTCTTTTAATGCATAAATATATATTAACATTAAAATGTGTTTGTCCTGAACATAATTACACAGAATACAACTAAACGTTAAGCAATAGAATAGTCTTACTTATTTAGATAAAAAAGACGACGTTGTAGTATATCATACCAGGTTTTGGCACATATCCGTATCATATCTGAATTGTGTGAACACAAATTTAAGTTGCACAGTTTAAGATGTATACATAACTACAGGACATAGCTTGATAGCTCTGTCGATCAGAGTCTGTCTCAATCAGCATACAAATAACAATCCATCAAAACATGCATTTCATCTTCAACTAGATTGCAGAAAGGATATTTTCACAACCACTGAAAACACGTAGATAATCCATCATATCAGTCAGGTCGGAACCCGCGCTTATCTAGTTTTGGGAAAAGGTTAAGGTGCAAGTACCATAATTTGATCTTTACTGGAAATTTTTGGATATAAAAAAATACGAAGACGGCTGCATATTTAGTGTATGTGGTCAGAGACATATAAACACATATGTATTTATATGTCTCTGCTGTGGGTTAAATGCTCATGCATATTTCACCACGACGCGGACTTATTTAACGAAACCCCTTAGTATCTGTAATAAATCTGACGTAGATATTTAAAAGACGCGGAGCTGGAACATGAATATAAAACACGAAAATTATAAATGAGAAGAAAACGACGAAGTAATAGAACCAACCCAGCTATCTATATGGGAGACGAAGCAATGATATAGGGTTGGTGGAAATATAGATACACCATTGACCATGTTAATACACAGGGCTATTGTATAAATATCTGGGTGTCTAAATTGGGAGTGATTAACTTGTTTATATCCTATCACTCAGTAATATTGCGTAATGTATTGAATGTTTATAATGGCTTTTTAATACCTGTATTTAAATACGTTTAGCCAATATTTATTTAATTACCTAGCAGATGAAAATGTGTCAACACGTTTTTTGTTAAATTTAAACCTTGACCATATCGTTTTTATTTTAAGTCTCATTCATGTACAATCGTATATATTTACATGTATTGTTAAAATAATATTACAAATAAAAAGCACATGGCCTTTTATGAAATGAAATACAAGAGACTGTCATACGTATGGTATGTAAAACACCAATATCTGGCACATATCACATATCACATGTATATATATGGTACAATAAAGATTCGGATGCTATTTTCGTCTTAATGTAAAGTGAAGAAAGTCGACCACCGAAGGATAGAATGTGCACAAACGCACGCATAAGAAGTATTTTTAGAAATAAGATGCCGGCCTTCATCAAAATCGGAGGGAGACTAATTAGCAGCCGATTCTTTTAATGCATAAATATATATTAACATTAAAATGTGTTTGTCCTGAACATAATTACACAGAATACAACTAAACGTTAAGCAATAGAATAGTCTTACTTATTTAGATAAAAAAGACGACGTTGTAGTATATCATACCAGGTTTTGGCACATATCCGTATCATATCTGAACTGGTGAACACAAATTTAAGTTGCACAGTTTAAGATGTATACATAACTACAGGACATAGCTTGATAGCTCTGTCGATCAGAGTCTGTCTCAATCAGCATACAAATAACAATCCATCAAAACATGCATTTCATCTTCAACTAGATTGCAGAAAGCATATTTTCGGTCATATGTAGGCAAACCGTCATAGCCCTCATAGCAAACCCTCAATTCGAATTGGTGCAATACCACACCGAAACTTACTAAAATCAGCCCTATGACTTTTTGGCATGATGAGCGTACAATACTTTTCTACGCAAAAAGACGATTTAAATCAACTGTACGTGCGCAATTTATTGCCAGCCTTTCTTGAAGAGCCTACATCACTAGTAATGATCTGTTTCCAGTCTAATAAGTATCTTGATTGCAAGACAGACTCTGCTTTAACAATAAGCATATTTTTATTAAAAGGAATATTGATTTCACAATAATGTGCTAGATCACAGTTATTTAATATGTCTATAGTATTGTAAAACCAACTGTTACGTTGCAATGAGAATAAGACCATTGTGCAATTCGTTTAGTTATTCTGTTATCTCTCATGTTTGCAAGAGGGGCCCAATGAGAAAAAACAGATTTCCATTGTCTCATACTCGGAGCCTTCCATGCCATTTCTCCGGCGACCGCTGCACTTGTGGTGTATCTTCCTACGCCGAGGAAAGAAAGCATTGCTCTATTTGTTTGCACTACGTTAATGCATGCATTAGACTTGTGGCCCCGGATAGCGGCCCCGTACCTTATGGTAGGCCAAACAATGGACTCATACAGGCGAGTATAAACATGATTGTATAGTAGACCACCAATCGATTTACATTTTGCAATAACCAGACCCAGAGCACGACTTGCAGATTTGGCTACACATTTAACTGTTACAAGCAGCCAGTTGCTTGGAAAGTATGTTGTGTGGTGTACTGGTGAGGGAAAACCAGGAAACGCATGAGTAGGTGAACTGGTCGCCGTGATATGACTGAACAATTGTTGAAAACGGCGTTAAACCCCAATCAATCATTAACTGTCACATTAAAATCAAGATATTCATGTAGTACAAGACCTAACTAAGTATATCTGTCGACTACACTTATGTTGTCACTTCAAATTTTAAAAGCCATAGAAGTCCTTTGAAAAGATCCGGGACGGAAGTGAACAATCTGGCTCTTATCACAATTACTTGGGATTCGCTAGCTATCCCTAATTGTCAGGCTTTTCCGTCTGTCTGTTTGTGAGTGTGTCCAGTTGTTTTTAAAGCGACGCGCCACAGCCTAAACCGACGGGCCGATTCCGATGAAACTTGGTGAACAGGTGCCACAGGTGTTTAAAAATCCAAACTATTTTTCTATCTTTTCCTACAGTTTTGAATGTGGAGAGCTGAAACTTCGGTTATAGATACTTCGAGATATTAGAAAAAACGTATCCGTAACGATTTTTAATTTAGGCCTTTTGTTATGGTAGCCTTTCGAAGATATCTTTTTACAGTCGTTTTTTACTTCAATAACCCTAGCGCTGCAGTGGTAGTATTGGATAGCGATTTTATTTCGCTATCTGATAGAACTATTCAAGAGCTACAACACGGTTTTTTAAGAGATTGACCTCCGACCTCGGGTAACCGAGCTAGAGCCGGAAGTTTGCAAAATATGCAAAGGCGGAAATCACCAAGGCGAATCCCACGTCACTTACCGGCTTGTAGATATATCATTTGCGCAGCACCATTCATTTAGAGCATTAAGCAAGGTTTGCAAATCTTTTCCGTTATCTGAAAATGTAGACTTTATAAGAGTTGTCATAACACACCGTTGAAAGTGGGCGGGACATAATTGAATTGATTTTGCATTTTGACGTTTGAATAGTCTAATTTTCAACGACAAAGCATTAATATTTGGAAATTAAACTAGTATAGCACTTGAAAGCTAAAAAATGAAAGTCCTTATGATAATTGGTGAAATTCTCCAAGGTAATTGTTGGTTGTTTTGTTTTCAAATAAGTTCAGAACTAAGTTAAGCAAATAGGATTTACCCACGGACGCCACAGAGAACGTCGCTGCTTCTCCTTCAGATTATCTTAAAAGTGGTAGTTATGGCTGCCCTTCTTGGCGCTCAGGGTTGCGGGGTTAGCCTTACGACAGACTGACTGGTGTCAGGATAAATGGACCAGTAGTACTATAGTAGTATACTGGTAACTTACCCAGGAAACGCCGTGATATAACTGAAACATTGTTGAAGGCGGCGTTAAACACTAAATTAAATTAATCAACCTTCACGTTATCATCAAATGGGAGGTATAAAAAGATCATCTCAACTCCACATCAAAGTTTGAACAAGTTGTTATACACAATAAACATTTATTTATTTACGGGTTTTACGCCGCTTTCAACATTATTTCAGTTATATCACGGCGACAGTTCACTTATTCATGATCCCTGGGTAAACAAACCAGTACTAGACTAGAAAATGTGCCTTGCCCAAAGGCACTCCACCATGACCGCAGTGCCGCGACTGGGGATCGAACCCAGGACACCCGGTTTTGAAATCCCCAACTCTAACCACTCGACCACAGCGGATTTCACACAATAAACATCGCGCAACTATTCTTCAAACCTTTCTCCCATGCAGACGATATGTTACTCATTTTGTAGATGGCTTTTTTTAAGAGCGTTAAAGAAAATGTGAACCTGCACTCGATGAGCAATTTCACATTTTCACATAATGCTCTTAACTTACAATCACAACTATACTTGAATTTGCTGTGATGATTATGTTATCAGACAAGCGTGGATTATGCCTATCAGTCAAAGGGTTAAACTCATACACAAAATAATACATTTTCTTAGAACTACTCTTCAATTAATTTTCTAATTGAGACGATAAAGTGTGCAGATAAAAGGTAGAGAAAGTCGATTGTGACTTCCACACCGCTGCGTAAAGTATGTCCTCTAGGGGAACATTATAAGAGAAGGCCCAGTTAGGGGACAGGGCTCTAATCCCATGCGGATGAATCCGCAAGAAAGTCAGATCGCGATCGCGATCAGAAAGATCTTTATAAGCTAATTAAATGGTAGAGGATATCCAGCGGGAAATAGACGCTGCTGATATATCCTTTTCCCCTATAAGAATTAGAAATAACCACTTTCTGCGGCCCCTAGATAAGATAAAAACTTAAGAGCCCTGACTGGGCACAGGACCATGTATACGTCTGAGGGACCACAGTTCGCAGATAGGTTGGGAACTGTGATAGGTTTAGGAAGAACCGACGACAACTGGCTCTTACCTAAGAATCCAGGTTGACAAAGAAGGGTAATAGAACCATCAGATTGGTTGAACCTGAGGAAACCCATTTCTACCGATAATGCATGAAGCTCACTTCTACGGGGAGCGGTTACAACTTTAAAGACGTGGATGCTAGTGGTTCGTACGGGGCCTTAGGCAGAGACCACAAAACACATGAGAGATCCCATTTTGGAGTTAAACTCCACTCCTAAAGATGTATTGTTCTAGTTCGATGGAACGCATAAGTTCAGAGAGAAATGCATCAGAACCAATACTCTCTCCATCCCCCTTTGAACTTTAGCGTATTGGAGAGCATCGAACGATACCCTTTTATCGTGATTACAGCCAGATATTTTTCTTCAAACAGAAAAAGGAAGAAGTCGGCAAGACTAGTCACAGAGGGATACTCTGGTTTGACCCACCTTGAAGAACACCAATCGGAGAAAACTGTCCACTTTGAATCGTAGACGATTCTAGTGGACCGCCGTCTTGATTCAGCGATGCGAGAGGCAACCCTCTGAGAAAAGTTTCTCTCTCGGATTGAACGCTGGATGGTGTCCAGGCGTGAAGGTGCAGCATAGCCGGGTTGGACGCCGATTCGGCTGCTGAAACAATATGTCGTCTCGAAGAGGAAGACGTAACGGTTGTGCCGATAGGCATGTCAGCAGGTCGTTGAACCGCGGCCTCTGGGGCCAAAACGGTGCTATCAGCAGTATCATGCACTGTTGAGAGCGCAGAACCTTCTGAAGGACAATTGGAACCAGAATGAACGGGGGAAAGGCATACCCGAACAGAAGGTTCCAATCGAGGGTCAGTGCTTCTACTGCCCACGCAGCAGGATCGTACATCGGAGTTCACTGGTGAGTAAAATATCCACCAGAGGGATCCAGATCCGCATGAACAATGAGTTTAGTACATTCTGGTTCAGAGTCCATTCCGCAGGTAAGATCCTGTTTTGGCGGGATAGACTGTCTGCTAAGATGTTTAGGTGACCAGGGACGTGTTTTACTAAGATGACTAACGACGTTGCCCGGCACCAAAGGAGTAACTTCCACGTCTCTAGAAAGAGAAGGTGTGAGTGCGTTCCTCATTGCCGTATGTAGGATATAACAGTGGTGTTGTGCGTCGACAACAAAACAGTGTTGTTGGCAACGGAGACAGAGAACTGATTGAGAGCTAGAAGAACTGTCCTCAATTCTAAGTTGTTTATGTGTAGACAACTTTCCTCCGTTAACCACATGCCCTGGGCTGTTAAGCCATGTGACTCTAAATGAGCTCCCCAACTCACAGCACTGGCATCTGTAAAAACTAAAAAGGTACAGATCCATAGGCCGTGTGAGCGAGAGGACCCATTGCAGATAGATTGACGGGTGTAACCAACAGCGAAGGTGTGACTTGAAGAAATCCATCAGAGCTATCTCCTGTACCTGTGAGTCCACAGACGGACGCCACCGGGACAGAAACAGATACTACAGGGGCCGCATGTGGAGCCTGCCTAGAATGACCAGGTCCGCTGCTGCACTTAAGGGTTCCAGAAGTAACAGCATGAATCGGACTGTTATTGTAACCCGATCCAAAACTAGTCGGATTTTCCGGGATAGGGAATCGGTTCTGTCCGAGGGGACCCGAATCACCGCAAGATCGGTGAGAAAGGTCATGCCCACGAACGTGAACCTCTTTGACGTGATTATATCCGACTTCTGCGTATTGGGAATAAGGCCCTATCGCAAAATAGTTCGCTAGGCTATGGACAGATCGACGATCAGAAGCAATCGATCTGTCCTGTGTAGTAGCCAGTCGTCGTCGAAGTATTGATGAGGCTGGATGCCCTGCATACGCAGAAAGGCTCTAACAGTATTTATAATCTTCGTAAATACTCGCGGGGCGGACTTGAGGCCGAAGGGTAGTGCCCTGAATTGGAACACTTCCCCGTTTACAACGAACCGAAGGTATGTACTCGATGAGGAAGCGATCGGTACGTGGTAATAGGCGTCTGTTAGGTCTAAAGAGACCGCCCAGTCGCCTTCCCGGATAGCCTTCTTGATGGAACGGGACGTTTCCATCTTGAACTTCTCGACCGGAATAGACAGATTCAAAGTCGATAAGTCTTTTACCGGTCTCCAACGGCCGTCTTTCTTTGAAACAAGGCAAAGACGGCTGTAGAAACCCCGAGAATGGGGGTTGAGAACCCTCTCTATGGCATTCTTTGTTAGAAGTAATGCTATTACTTTTGACAAAGCCGGATGACGAGAAGACAGATCGATAGGGACGTTTGTCAGCGGAGGAGGGGAGACGAAGGGGATTAAGAACCCTTCTTGTATCACAGACAAGATCTAACGATCCTCTGTGATACTTTCCCATTCCTCCATAAAATGTGACAAGCGGCCCCCGACTGCAATATCCGGCTTTGGGATTGACATAGAAAGGGGCGCTTCCCTAGGGCTGCGGCTTAGGGACAGTGCTGTACTTGGTCGTATGCCGAGGCTTAGCTTCCGTAAAACGGGGCTTCAGTTTAGCATATCTAGGACCATCGGAAATAGGAGGGCTTTGCCTGTCTCTTTTGTTTCTTCACAGGGTTGGAATTCTTAAAGAAGGCCCCTGCAGATGTCGCTGGGCGCTTCTACCCCTGTGCGAACGAGGTTGCCGCATGCGCCGATAGGCGTCGTCTTGACTGTTTAGACACATCAGACACACTCACCGCAGCAATCCTTCCGACAAAGAGGAGATCAGAAGCCAAGGGTGCGGCCCGCAGCTTGTCTCTCTGCTGCAAGGCAGCAACAAAAGAGGATTTGACCAAATTCGCAGAAATACATTTTTCATTTCCAATTCTGTCATTTCTTAATTTAAACATTACATTTCTTTGGAGTTATTTCTATTGCATAAGAGATGTCAAATCAAATCCATTTTTTTCCGGTTGATATCCAAACAATTTACCGCATTTTGTTTTGTTAGTGACAGACTCATTACGGTACGATATAGTAGGGATTAAGGGTGTGGATTCACAGACTGGCCAGGGTTCTCACTGTTCGCATGCACAGCAAGACCTTTACAAATCGCCAGACGTAGTTCATTGAGATGATATTGCATTTGTGTTCGTATTTGATAAGAATCCAGATAAGCCAGCCTCTTATTACGAAAACAAATCCATAAATATTTTTCATAACACATGAAGCTTTCTGAAATGAAACTCGCCAAATCCATCGGAGGCGCCATTTTGGTTATGTATAAAAAGCGGTCTGTCAAACGGATTGAAAATTTATGTCGTCTAGTCTATCTTTATTTTCTTTTAAATCGATATCTAAGGTCATTAAGTGTTTTGTAATGTTAGTGTGAACTATATTTATACGAAAAAGTTAAGAAAAGAAAATGGATCCGATCTGAGTATGTAATATTGTTTCCCGTTCGTAAAAAAAAGACGACAGTAATAACATTCACTGAAACGTCTCGCTCAATGTGACGTAGACGCACGTCAGTTTACAGTAAAGCGTTTTACATAAACAACGAATATTGTCCGTGTTCCACTGTTTTCACATACATGTAATGAGGACAAGAGAGGCGTATCTGGTTGAGATATTTAGATAGAAATCCATCTCCTAAGTGTTGGTAAGTACCTATCATTCGTTTGTTACATTTAAACGCCAAGGAACGGCACGAAAGTAGTCAGTCCTTCATTCCTGACTGACAAAAATTCCTACGAACCAGAGATGTTTCACGATATAAAAACATTTATTTATATGTCTCTGTTCAAAGTGACTGGTTGAACCAGAAACCTAGAATGAATTCTCTAAATTCCTGGTTGCAGAAAAGGAACAGATAAAAAATGAGCTTTCAAACTGATTTTTTTTTTTAAAGATTTCGAGACTTCGCACCACTGCAATTTCGTACAACATAATTATACAGAATCCTGAGGATATAATACAGGGAGTTATTTGTATGTTAATGGGGTCATTATAACAGACATAAGGGGTTAAATATGTTATATGTAGTTTTAATTGGGATTTCTTTACTCATTCCTGTTCGGAATTATGCAATACAATACATAAACAAATTCTGCTTAAACATTGTTGTTAGTTATAGACTACACTTATTCAAAATAAACAAATCCAATTTTATTAAACAGTGTGTGACTGTGTCTCCTATCTTTTTGGTGTTTAACGCCGTTTACAACTTAATTTAAGTTCTATCATGGCAACAGTTCATTTATTCATGACCCCTGGGTAAACACACCAGTACGTGGCTAGAAAATGTGTCTTGCCAAAGAGAAATCCACCGTGACTAAAATGCCGCAACTGTGGATGGAACCAGGGACGCCCGATTCAAAATCACAGAAACTGATTTTCAACAATTGAAGATATGATGGAAAAATCAATAATTTGTCTCATTCCACATGTCCATATCACATTCTTTATGTATCAAAATGCATCAAGGGTCTTGTGAATTGTTCACAACTTCACATGTAATCACATTAGTGTGATATTTCAATGGTTAGATGTTAATATTTACTCAAAATGTAAGTTATGATTCAAAATGTTGTAATCACACAGTATACATGAACTTCAGTGTTACTTGTTATACTTGTGTCAAAGTGACAAACATTTGTTTCTAGCTATGTCTTTTATTTATATTTCTGGTATATTCAGTCCACTTTATTTGTGGTTGACCAAGCCAGGACGACCCGTTTCCTGTCCTTAATACGGTTATTCTGAACAGGAGACAATACCTGCGAGGAGATTTCTTGTATGACAGGCAGTTTAACTCAACGTCCCTGTTAATTTGATACAGAAAAAGTTTTAAGATGAAGAGGCGTTAATTCCCCTAATGGAATGCAATTCTGAGCGAAACTTGCCATACACAGGCCTTTAGTGACCTCATGGCTGAGAGAGGTTTTACTATAGCTGGTGAACCTTGTGCTAAGCGTGTTAAGATTAACGTTCAATATCGCACGAAGGGAAGGAAGCAACTTTCATAAGAAGAGACAAAAGAAACTTGATGTATCTGATAGCTGCTGAGCGTATTCATGAGGAGCAGGGAAACTTGTAAATTAAAAACTTACCACACTCTGTCTACAAAACTTGGCATAGAATAGATACAATTTTATTGTGGACAGCAGTATTGGGCAACTTCAGAGAATCAATGATTGAAGAGGACACTTTAGATAAGACACTTTTGATTAACATTGAAAATGAAAGTGTTGTTTTCTTTTTAATTCATTGACTCATATGAAATAAATCCAAAAATAGCTGTTATCATTTCACACATCAAGCAAATAAACTGAAAAATAAGGAGACTAATGAAAAAATTGTAGCATAAATTTAGCATTTTCTCACATAAATCAGACTACAGCAGACTTATATGGAAACATCTCGGCAAAAACCTGAACAACATCCATCCATTGTCATGTTATAACTTGTAAGATTGTTGTAACGTTGCAACAATGTGATTTAAAGTTAAAGTACTCTGCATGTGGGACAGGGGGGTTAACACTAATACTTGCTTACAAGTACAAAGAGCTTTGGGGCATTAACATTTAATATCGTGTCAAAAGATAGTATAATCTAATTCCAGAAAATATTTTTTTTTAGAAATGAAGAAATTAATCATAATGAGCCCATTCTCCTTTTCCAACAATGTACAAACAAAATTGGAATGCCTCTCTTTATATGATTGGCTTATCCCCGTTTTTAACAACTGTTCAGTCATATCACGGCGGCCAGTTAACCTTCTCTTGTGTTTCCTAGCTTTCTCACACCAGTACTCCACACAACATACTTTTCAAGCAACTGGCTGCTTTTCCACATAGGAAAGCCTATTGGTGAAAGACGAATGACGCTTGTCAAATTGGCTGTTGTCAAACGTCAGAAAGAATGTTGACCAAGCTGGGATTCAAACTCACAACCCCTGGATTGACAGATTGTCTCGCTACCGACTAAGCTACCGGGGCTCGGCAATATATAATCTCTATATAATCTCTGTACATAAAGGTTTTTCTATATTTTTGCCCAGATTTTTTTAAAGCGTTGCTTCAGATTTGTTGCATGTGGAAAATATATGAATATTTTAGACAGTAGACAATGGCATTTTGAGATTGAGTAAAATGCACTAAAAGAAAAGAATAAATTGTTCAATAAAAGCAATGTTTTATATTTTCTCAGTATGTTTTACACATCATAGGAGAGTATATTGTTTTTAGTTTGAAATGATGATACAGGTAAATACATTTTATAAATCAACGGCAAATAAATGTTTTTGGGAGTGTTTTAATATTACAGTAAGACACTCGTTACCTACAGTTTTGCCCTTGATTTTCTATCATTCCAGTTTTTTGTTTTTACTTTTGACAAATAGCACGCAATTGGCATACAAATGTCTTCACAAATGCCCGAAATTTCGAGTTGAATAGTCCTATTATATAAGGGTTGATAGCGTTGTTCAACATAAATGACCGTAGTGCTGTTTGGATCCCCGCGCTAAACTCCTGGTCACTGGAATTGCTCTTGGGTTTTATTCCAACGTTGACGATAAAATACGGAATAAAACTGATCAAAAAAGCAACAGTGATCACGAGGAGCATAAATGTCACCTTACGATCGACTTTTGCCACTTCGTTGTGTTTAATCTTGTCTTGTTTTTCTGGAAAGGTTTTATCTTCACGATGTTTTGCTGTGGTTGTCTTATCCCGCCCTTGTTCGGTATTGCCAGGTCGATCTGTTCCAACGGTTATGTCAATGTCTAATAAGTCTCCTGTGCTGTCAGAGGTCATTTTGTGACTTTCATTTTCTCTGTGTTCTCCGTCTTCTACTCTTTTTAAAACACTATGTGCAGTGTTATTTGTTGGACAGGTCACGGTTGAACCATGTGTACAAGCAAGATATTCTTTAGGAGATTGATCTGCTTTCGGGCAAAGTGTCTCAATAAGATATTTCGAAGAGTTTCGACTGGTCGAAGATTCAGTAATTGTTGTTTCGGAATCACTGTGGACATCAGACGAAATGACAGCATGTTTATTATCGGGGGTTAAACGCTTTCTGGTTTTCCAAAGTGTTTTTGATATGAAGGAGTATAAAATAATAAGTGCTCCAAAACCAGTTACAAACACAAGCAAGTCTATAATCTGAAACACACGTATTGTCGTTTTCAACGAGTCTGCTTTTGAATAAGTACAATAAAAAGCCGTGATATTTGCGCCATTTGCACTATCGAACACCGTCACTCGAAGAACGTCCAATATAACCCAGTCTCGCACTGATAGGGCTATAGCAAAAATAACAATCAAGAGAAACCAAAGTTTGACTGCATTGACGGAAATTTGCCGTCGGAAGGGAAAACATATTCTTCTATATCTATCGATTGTTACAAGAAGGAGCAGAAATCCTGAAGTAACCACAAATGTATGGTTGAAAAAGTACATCGCTTTGCATCCACCGACATTCTTGAAAGTCAACGTGAAGCAAAGTTCGATAATTTTATCACTGAGTACAATACATGTGATCAGATCAACAGTTGATAACGCTGTAATGATAACGTTGGTTGTCGTTCTTGGAACTTTAAAGCCGTAAAAGGCAACAGAAAACGCGTTACCAAGAATACCAAAGAAAATAACTATTGCCGAAAATGCAATAACAGGGGCATATTCTCGTATTTTCTTGTCGTTCAACTGTTGAAGAAGTTCTACCTCAGTTATTTTCATCCTTTTTAAGTTAATGTGTTTTAACTCTAAACGATACAGAATATCAACCCTTCAAGGAGATTAATTTAAAACTGGTTAGGATGTGTTACAATTAAAACTTCAATAATGGTATGAAATATACCCAAGTCGGCACAACATAACAATGTTATGTTTATATAACTTTTCTTAATCCATTTGAATTTATTGTCAACATGCTGTTTTACGAACAAAGGTAAATAAATAATTCCGTCCTGATCATGAAAATACGATCTTCAAAGTAACTTGAATTTCACTGAAGATCCGTTGATATTCAAATATACTCTACGTTTACCTTTATAACTTAAAACGATATTCACAAGTATTATGATTATATAACCACGTAACACATTGACAGGCAGTTGTAATCTATAGCGTGAACATCTTTTCTATGTGCAGTTTCAGTTTCATGAAAGGAAAAAAGGTTTATCCCTTTTCATATAAATCTCTATATCGAGTACTCGAACACGAGGAACATTTTTTCTGTTTCATTTTTCTTTTCTTTTTCAGTTCAGCTTTAATTATCATTTAAGTCGATCAAAGCAAACATACCTGATAATAAAACCTGACTGTAAACGCGGTACATTCTGAATTCAATGTCAATTCTCTGCAATGCAAAAGGTTGTTATCTTTACTTTATCTCACCTTACAAACAACAATCATCCATTTTACCCTTGAGCAGCTTTCTGACGTATACGAAACATACGAATTCTGAAGATATTGTGGCAAAAGGAGAAATTACTCATAATGAGCAATTTCTCCTTTTGCCACAATGTTTCAACTGTTGTCAATCATTGCACTTTCATTTTATAATAATCGATATTTTGGTTGAGATGTTTTATAAAGTCGTCTTCTGCATATTTTTAGCTCACCTGTGTACGAATTGGGTTTGCCTTTTGACCGTCAACCGTCGTCAGACTTGCGTCGTCAACCGTCGTCAGACGTGCGTCGTCAACAATTTATTTAAACAACATCTCCTCCTAAACCACTGTGTGGATTTTGACTACACTTGTTAGAAAGGATCCTTGGGTAATCCTCTTTTAAATTTGTTCAAAGGAATCAATTACATGTATATATCTGGTTGCCAGGCAACCGAACAGATTTAAAAAATAAAACTTTGAAAATATTCTTGTCTGAAACCGAAAGGCCTAGAGCTTCGATATTTGGTGTAGCATTGTATAGTGGTCCTCTACAAAGATTGTTCAAATTAATCCCCTGGGGTCAAAATTGGCCCCGCACCGGTGATGACCTGTTCTATATATAGAAAGCTTAGATATAAGGTGAGTACAATGGTCTAGTGGTCTTCTACCAAGATTGTTCAAATCATACTCTTGGGTCGAAATTGGCCCCGCCCTGGGGGTCATCTGTTTTACAAAGAGATATATAGGGAAAAACTTAAAAATATTCTTGAAAAATACTAACTGGTACATAAAGATTTCTTTAATGACCTTCTAAGTCATATTAACTTGACAAAAGACAGACACCAAAAGGTGTGAGTTTTTCGCTCTGTGGTCTTCTTGGGCCTTTTGTATTGACTTACCTGACCGCAAAATGAGTTATTGTGGTTGACATGACAAATAACATTACAGAACTCAGCTGAGCGATACAGGGCGATCATGGCCCTATTTGGCAAATACACGGGGCATGTTGCAAGGATCAAGCGATTTTTAGGTCTGATAATTCTCGGGTCTGGTAATTTAAAGTTATATCAGTGTAAACCTAGTGGGTCGAAAGTCTTATTCCGCATATGCTTGAAAGCATGTCTGTAAATGGAAAAGTGTTAAATATCTTGTTGACGATAAGACATCAGGAAGTACACACTATTCTAAATAAAACCCATGGTATGGGTTTTCCTCTTTTTTATGTAAATTCCCGATATTAACTTCCGTGTGTGTTTTGAGCCACGTAATACAAAACTAAATCAAATTACACACTTGTTGGTTGATTGACGGCATTGTAACGCCGTTTTCAACATTGTCCAGTTATATCACGGTGACACTGACTTCACCTAACCTGGCTTTCTCGCACCAGTTTACTCTTCCTATGCATTTCGTTACCTACAAACATTATTTGAGTCCATTGTTGAAATGCTTTAATCAATCTTTGGAAAGAATCAACGGCCGAGTCGTGATTCGGACTCCCGATCCCTGGATTGTGTGTCTTCGTCGTAACCGACTATAGTCGGTTATTGATCAAAGGTTCGCAGATGCTTGTGTGATTGTATGTCTTCGTCGTAACCGACTATAGTCGGTTATTGATCAAAGGTTCGCAGATGCTTGTGTGATTGTATGTCTTCGTCGTAACCGACTATAGTCGGTTATTGGTCAAAGGTTCACGGATGCTTGTGTGATTGTTTGTCTTCGTCGTCGTAAGCGACTATAGTCGGTTATTGATCAAAGATTCACGGATGCTTGTGTGATTGTATGTCTTTGTCGTAACGGACTAAGTTATCGTGGCACGAGACGTAAACACTTGTATAGTCGGTATTTGGTCCAAGTTTCACGTATGCTTGTGTGATTGTAATGCGAAGATGGTACGCAGTCTGACCTGAATCTGCGATGGTCACAGTGTTTCTAATCATATCATCTACATGCTGTGTCTCTTTCTGTCAGCTTCTTTTGACGTCGACTCATCCGCCCCACTTGCAGACGTATTCTCACGCCTCTGCAGCAGACGACTTTTGAAAACATTGTTGCATAAGACACAATCGCTCATAATTGCTGGAATTTCAAAGAACCGTTTGCAAGGAATGTCCATAATTTGCTAATTGAATATTTAGTTATTTCAGTTTTAGTTCACGAGCCGATTAGGGACATGTTTCGCCAAATAATCTACCATGTTTTCTATTGGTGTACTATAATGGGATAGTTTTTACCGACACAACGAATGTGCACCTCTCATACAGTCATATAGACATGCCACCGCTGTAGAACAGGGCGTTATTTGTAATATGAAACAATAAAGCTATTCATAGAATAATATATAGTTTGATCTCTTTACTGTTAACAAAAGACTCCACTTGTCAAACATCTTTTCTGACTTCTTCCTTATGCTTTTAACTTCCACTGTGTATTCACTGAATTTCATTATTTTCTCCTCACACAACCACTGGCAAATATCGCATCTAGTTGATTGCGGTCAGTAAAAGGAAGAACATTGAGTTAAAATTTGAAATTAGTTCATGGTTTTATAAAAAAAAAAAAAAAAAAAAATCAACACCTCCGTAAATATGAAAACGATTTAAAATAAGTTTGAAGAAATCTTCCCTGTATGAGATATTCCTCTAAGCCATGTTGATTGGTGAAAAAAATACTGCTGCCAGGTGGCTGGGCTATTTTGTCTTAGTATGTAGGTGAAGCTCCATCACATCATTAGGTATAATAATCTAGCATTGCTAACGTTCTCAATATTTCTTTGCAACGAATACGTATATAGGTAAACTATTTATAATTTTCGTAGAATTTGAAGACATTTATGCAGGAAATTTAAGTATACTTAGCCAAGGACAATAATAACTTTTTAAATATTTCTTGCGTATTTCATAATATTTGGGGCACACTTATAATAAATGATATCATGATTCAATGACGTTATGTTGCAATGTGTGCATATTCTCTCTGATCTAGGAATGTGACATGATAAACGTAACTTTGCACACTCTTCAAATAAACTTGATTTGCATATATATCATACAAACATGTATCATATATTCATATTCAAGAAAGAAAAACAGCAAATAAACTAGTAATATTCATATCCGTTATTTTTTTTAAAATAAAGCGATTTAACGAGCTTTAATAAGTCTGATAGTTGTTAAATCACTACAGGTACATACTACTACATAGTAGATCTCAGTTACTCACATGCATGATGTAAGTATTTCAAGAAGTTCACATTGGTTGCGTAATCAAGCTCTGTAACCTTATCTACGTACAGACGCTTTCCGACACATCTGAAGCAGATGGTTTTTGACAACATTGTGACAAAAGGTGAACATTTTTTATAATGAGCAATTTCTCCTTTTGTCACAATGTTTTCAACCTAATGCTTTGAAAGTCGTCTGCTGCGGATTTGTTGTGGGAAAGGATTGTAGGCTAAAAGAAACCGGATAAAAGAAAATCTCTATAATTAAATGGATAACCTATGACTAAAAGTCGAAATATGGTGGCAAAAAGAGAAATTGCTCGATTTGAGCAATTTCTTGTTTTGTCACTATATTTTCAAAAAGCTGTCTGCTGTCTGCTGTTTCAGAGGTTTCAGAAAGCCACTACATGCGGGAAAGGGTTAAAAGTTAATATACCATTGAACTTTTGATCCAGGAATTCTACTAAAGTTTGTAGCAAAAGAGTGTGCTAGCAGGAAGTTATTATTTTAAGTGGATAAAATCATGAGGGATTGAATTCCCATATCAAATTGTCAACGGCATATAAACTATTCTACAAACTTGATAGATAATAATTCATGCCATTGCTGGTAAAAAATGAAATATTATGTCAGTTGCAAGCAATGACATTAACCCTTTCCCACATACAACACATCTGCAGCAGAAAATGTTCAAATGATCTAGGGAAATATATGAAAACACACAGCAAATGAAAGTTTAATGACTGGAAAAAGTTGATTTATTGATTGGGGTTTAAGGCCTATTCCAACAATCTTTCAGTCATATCACGGCGGCCAGTTCACCTACTCAAATGTTTCTTGGCTTTCTCAGACCAGTACTTAATACAACATGCTTTTTAAGCAATTGGTTGCTTTTCCACATAAACTGATAGCCCAGTGATGGAAGACGAATGAATCGTAGACGATTCTAGTGGACCACCGTCTTGATTCGGCGATGCAAGAGGCAACCCTCTGAGAAAAGTTTCTCTTTCAGATTGAACGCTGGATAATGTCAAGGCGTGAAGGTGCAGCATAGCCGGGTTGGGATGAAGACGCATACCCGGCTGCTGAAACAGTATGTCGTCTCGAAGGCGAAGACGTAACGGTTGTGCCGATAGGCAGTCCAGCAGGTCGTTGAACAATGACACCTCTGGGGACAAAACGGTGCTATCAGCAGTATCATGCACTGTTGAGAGCGCAGAACCTTCTGAAAGACAATTGGAACCAAAATAAACGGAGGAAAGGCATACCCGAACAGAAGGTTCCAATCGAGGGTCAGTGCGTCGACTCTGTCCGAGGGGACCCGAATCACCGCAAGATCGGTGAGAAATGTCATGCCCACGAACGTGAACCTCTTTGGCGGGATTAGATCTGACTTCTGCGTATTGGGAATAAGGCCCTATCGCAGAATAGTCCGCCAGGCTATGGACAGATCGTCGATCAGAAGCAATCGATCTGTCCTGTGTAGTAGCCAGTTGTCGAAATATTGAAGAAGCTGGGTGCCCTTGCATACGCAGAAAGGCTCACACAGCATTAAAAATCTTCCTAAATTGAGGCCGAAGGGAAGTGCCCTAAATTGGAACACTTTCACGTTAGCACGAATCGAAGGTATTTACTCGATGAGAAAGCGATCGGTACGTGGTAATAGGCGTCTGTTAGGTCTAAAGAGACCGCCCAGTCGCCTTCCCGAAGCGTTCTTGGTGGAACGGGACGTTTCCATCTTGAACTTCTCGACCGGAATAGACAGATTCAAAGCCGATAAGTCTATTACCGGTCTCCGACGGCCGTCTTTCTTTGACATAAGGAAAAGACTGTTGTAGAAACCCCGATAATGGGGGTTGAGAACCCTCTCTATGGCGTTCTTTTTTAGAAGTGATGCTATTACATCTGACATAGCCGGATGACGAGAATACAGATCGATAGGGACGTTTGTCAGCGGAGGAGGGGAGGCGAAGGGGATTAAGTGCCCTCCTTGTATCACAGACACGATACAACGATCCTCTGTGATACTGTCCCATTCCTCCATGAAATGTGACAAGCGGCCCCGACTTCAATATCCGGCTTTGGGATTGACATAGAGAGGAGCGTTTCCCTAGGGGTACGGCTTATGGACAGTGCTGTACTTGGTCGCATGCCGAGGCTTAGCTCCCGTAAAACTGGGCTTCGGTTTAGCATATTTAGTACCAGCGGAAGGAGGAGGCTTAGGCACGAAAGGCTTACCCTGTCTCTTTTGTTTTTTCACAGGGTTGGGCTTCTTACAGACGGCCGCTGCAGAAGTCGCTGGGCGCTTTTGCTCCTATGCGAACGAGGTTGCTGCATGCGCTGATAGGTGTCTTGACTGTTCAGACGCATCAAACACAGTCACCGCAGCAATCCTTTTGCCAAAGAGAAGACCGAAAGCTAAGGTTGCGGCCCTGAGCATGTCTCTGCTGCTAGGCAGCAAAGAAGAGATTATGACCAAAGTCGCAAAGTTGCATTTTCTATTTCCAATTCTGTCATTCCTTTATTTAAACAGTACATTTCTTTGGAGTTATTTCTATTGCATAAGTGATGTTAAATCAAATCCATTTCCGGTTGATATCCCAACAATTTACCACATTTTGTTTTGTTAGTGACAGACTCATTACGGTACGTTACGGTAGGGATTATGTGTCTTGCTGCAACTCACTTGCGGCATCACATAAATATGTGTAGATATTTTGGATAACCTTCAGTGTGTTTTTGTCTGTCATCAGTTAAAAAGATGTTTTACATGTTTGCATGTGTACAGTGAAGGCTCTGGTGAGATTGTGTGAGTCATGTTATTTCTCAACGAAGTTAGTAATTGTTCATACATACTTGAAAGAAAGAACAACAACAAACACACCAACATCAACAACAAAAAATACTGTGCCTTTAAGAAACTCACCTCTAATCTCAAACGCATAATATAAATACATAGCGATGTTTCGGCCAACAGTACTATTAGATGAATCCATAAGGTTACAACACGTCTAGTAGCTTGCATTAGTAACATACGGTGTACTTATGTATTTAACACGAATTTCATTGTACTGGGGACACTTCAGCACACAATCAGGGACGTAGATAATCTACGTCCCTGACAAAATGAATATCATTTTCAATATCATGTTCACAGTATATAAGAGGAATATAGTACCTTATTTTTCTATCATCAACTCATGACTGGAAAATCTAAATGAAGCCATGTATTTTCTAAATTTACCTAAATCAATTATATTCAAGTAAGGTTCCTTACCAAAATATATTTTAAAATCTCTGTATGTATCTCTGTTTTCTGCTTTCTACACGCTCAGATCGCCAGTTCTGCATGTATTGATCTTTAAGTCGCTGGGTGTAATCTAATATAAATAGTTTATCATTTTGAAACATTCTGTGTCTCCCATATATGCCCATATCCAACTCTATACAAATGCGTCATTACCTCAGATACCCAATTTCTATAACCTACCGAGTCATAATATTTCAACATTTCATAGCATATGACGAGACAACTTTATTAATCTAGGCCAAAAATGTATACATCTTTTGGAACCCATTATTGCCTTGTTGCACGTCTAACAACTAACATTTAACAATCTTTTACAAGCACATTTTTCAATACTTTAAATTTGTGGAAGTTAATGTATTCAGGTTGAAAGCGTATACGTTTGTATTTAAGTTACTTCACTGGTTATATAACTAAACTACCTGAATTGAAAACATCTGAGAAAAAAAGTTCTTTACTAAAAAAAAAGGCCAATTGTCAACTAAGGTATATATAATTGAACTCATCCAGATACAGATTACTTTTGAAGCCTGGTCTTCCGCTATCAGTCGGACGCTCTAACTATTATAGCACCGATTTGGTCCTACAAAAGCAGTAATAATTTCAACTGTAAATGTGGCTCTTTTATTTGTCACTAACACTAACAAATCTAACGGCGTGAATAACTTCCACATAAGTAAATGCAAAAAAAAATGTACACTGTAATCAGTTTATATATCTGCGTATACGTAAGGCGTGTGAGATGTCCAGATATTTCGATTTCTGTCCTCTATCACAATGTGATATTTTATATTGATACATATGAGCCCATGCATGGGATATAATATAAGTTGGCATTTGTGAACAATATAGATCCAGATCAACCTGTGCAGTCAGATCACGATTGTAGTTGTTCCCATAGTTTGTGCAAAAGCTTGTTAAAAGAGTATGTCAACGTCACCGTATGACAATCACGGTTGTTGACTCCGCTATGCTTCAACATCACCCGTGGTTTTTTTTCTGCCAGTTCGCCGTTTTGACAGATAACCATTATTGTTTCTGAATAGATGCAGTACAATGCTGTACTGCGCATAACATCAAATCAGATCCCTCTTAAAAACGTTATGATAAGTTCACTTTGAAAAAAAAAGGCGACCTCATCTGACTATTGACCTTATATTGGAGTGTAAAATGTTTAAAATTGACCTGAGTTTCAGAAAGAAACAGTATCAGAGGAAGTGTTGTGTTTTTAACTTTTTATCAGTGATGACAGGCGATGGGAAAAGTTAATGTTACGAGACATTCCATGTTATTTATACACAATTGGACAGATAATATGTAAGCGGTCCGGCTATTTCAGTCGGTATAGTACTCGTTCTGAAAGCGAGAGGTCACAGGTTCGGTCCCAAGACGATGTATGGTTTTTTGACTCTGTGATATGGCGCTTCTTCATTTCTGATATTCAGATTAGGAAATCGTAATGCTCCTAAAACTGGCAACTCGTACTTTTTCTCACTGGCTAATACATCATTAAACAATCGTGGTCGACGTTTTTTCAGGAAAACAAAAATCATCGGCAAATAAGTGTTTTTTGGAGTGTTTTAATATTACAGTAAGACACTCGTCACCTACAGTTTTGCCCTTGATTTTCTACCTTTCCGGGTTTTTTATTTTACTTTTGACAAATAGCACGCAATTGACATACAAATGTTTTCACAAATGCCCGAAATTTCGTGTTGAATAGTCCTATTATATAAGGGTTGATAGCGTTGGGCAACATATATGACCGAAGTGCTGTTTGGATCCCCGCGCTAAACTCCTGGTCACTGGAATTGCTCTTGGGTTTTATTCCAACGTTGACGATAAAATACGGAATAAAACTGATCAAAAAAGCAACAGTGATCACGAAGAGCATAAATGTCACCTTACGATCGACTTTTGTCACTTCGTTGTGTTTAATCTTGTCTTGTTGTTCTGGAAAGGTTTTATCTTCACGATGTTTTGCTGTGGTTGTCTTATCCCGCCCTTGTTTAGTATTGCAAGGTCGATCTGTTTCAACGGTTATGTCAATGTCTGATAAGTCCCCGGTGCTGTCAGAGGTTGTATTGTGACTTTCATTGTCTCTGTGTAATCCGTCTTCTTCTCTTTTTAAAACACCATGTGCAGTGTTTTTTGTTGGACAGGTCACGGTTGAAACATGTGTAAAAGCGAGAGATTCTTTAGGAGATTGATCCTCATTCGGGCAAAATGTCTTAATAAGATATCTCGAAGAGTTTCGACTGGTCGAAGATTCAGTAATTGTAGTTTCGGAATCACTTTGAACGTCAGACGAAATGACAGCATGTTTATCATCGCGGTTTAAACGCTTTCTGGTTTTCCAAAGTGTTTTTGATATGAAGGAGTATAAAATAATAAGTGATCCCATTGCAGTTACAAACACAAGCAAGTCTATAATCTGAAACACACGTATTGTCGTTTTCAACGAGTCTGCTTTTGAATGAGTGCAGTAAAAAGCCGTGATATTTGCGCCATTTGCACTATCGAACACCGTCACTCGAAGAACGTCCAATATATATCATTCTCGCACTGATAGAGCTATAGCAACAATAACAATTAAGAGAAAACATAATTTGACTGCATTGACTGAAATTTGCCGTCGGAAGGGAAAACATATTCTTCTATATCTATGAATTGTTACAAGAAGGAGCAGAAATCCTGAAGTAAGCACAAATGTATGGTTGAAAAAGTAAATCGCTTTGCATCCACCGACATTCTTGAAAGTCAACGTGAAGCAAAGTTCGATAATTTCATCACTAAGCACTATACATGTGATCAGATCAACAGTTGATAACGCTGTAATGATAACGTTGGTTGTCGTCCTTGGTACTTTAAAGCCGTAAAAGGCAACAGAAAACGCGTTACCAAGAATGCCAAAGAAAACAACTATTGCAGAAAATGCAATAACAGGGGCGTATTCTCGTATTTACTTGTCGTTCAACTGTTGAAGAAGTCCTACCTCCGTTATGTTCATCCTTTTAAGTGAGTGTGTTTTAACTCTAAATGATACAGAATATCAACCGTAGTTGCCCTTCAAGGAGATTAATTTAAAACTGGTTAGGATGTGTTACAATTAAAACTTCAATAACGGTATGAAATATACCAAGTCGGCACCACATTAGAATATTATGTTTATGTAACTTTTCTTAATCCATTTGATTTTTTTGTCAACATGCTGTTTTACGAACAAAAATAAATAAATAATTCCGTCTTGATCATTAAAATACGTTCTCCAAAGTAACTTGAATTTCACTGAAGATCCGTTGGTTTTCAAATATGCTTTACGTTTACTTTTATAACTTAAAACGATATTCACAAATATTATGATTAAATAACCACGTATCACATTGACAGGCAGTTGTAATCTATAGCGTGAACATGTCTTCTAATTGTGTAGTTTTAGTTTCTCAGATCTATGAAATTTATAAAAAAATATCAAGGAAAAAAATGCTTATCCCTTTTTAAATAAATATTTGGATCGAGTACTCGAACACGAAGAACATTTCCCCTGTTTTATTTGCATTTTTTTTTTGTTCAGTTCAGTTTTAATTATCATTTACAAAAATCGACCAAAGTCAATATACTTTATAATAAAACCTGACTGTAAAAGCGGTACATTCTGGATTCAATGTCAATACTCTGCAATGAAAAAGGTTGCTATCTTTACTCTGTCTCACCTTACAAAAAACGATTAACCATTTTCCTCTTGAGAAGTTTTCTGAAGTATATGAAACATACGAATTCTGAAGCTATTGTAGCAAAAGGAGAAATCGCTCATAATGAGCAATTTCTCCATTTGCCACAATGTTTTCAACTCATTATACTTTCATTTTATAGCGATAATCGAAATCTTGGTCAAGATGTTTTTTAAAGTCGTCTGCTGCATATATTTAGCTCACCTGTGCACGAATTGGGGTCGCCTTTTGTCCGTCAACCGTCGTCAGTCGTGCGTCGTCAATAATTTCTTTAAAAAACATCTCCTCCTAAACGACTGTATGGATTTTGACTACATTTGGTAGGAATGATCCTTGGGTGATATGCTTTCAAATTTGTTGAAAGGAACCAATTCCATGTAGATCTTTGGTTGACATGGCAATCAAACAGATTTAAAAAAAAGATTGAAAATATTCTTGTCCGATACCGAAATGCCTAAAGCTTCGATATTTGGTGTGTAGCATTGTCTAGTGGTCCTCTACAAGGTTGTTCAAATTATTCCCCTGGGGTCAAAATTGGCCCCGTTCCGGTCATCACCTGTTTAATATGTTTCTAACATATAGAAAGCTTATATATAATGTGAGTACAATGGTCTAGTGGTCTTCTACCAAGATTGTTCAAATTATACTCTTTGAGTCGAAATTGGCCCCACCCTGGGGGCTCACCTGTTTTACAAAGAGATATATAGGGAAAACGTCTTGCTAAATACTAACTGGTACATAAACATTTCTTTGGTGAACTTCTAAGTCATCTTAACTTGACAAAGGGTGTGAGTTTTTCGCTTTGTGGTCCTCTTGGGCCTTTTGTATTGACTTACCTGACCGCAAAATGAATTATGGTGGTTGACATGACAAATTACATTACATAACTCAGCTGAGCGATCCAGGGCCATCATGGTCCTATTGTTTGTATTTGGGAAAGAGTAAATACACGGCGCACGTTACAAGGATCAAGCGATTTTTAGAGTCTGATAATTCTCGAATCTGGTAATTTAAAGTTATATCAGTGTAAATCTAGTGGGTCTACACTTCTATTAACTTTTCATCAAAATTGCATCTCGGAATAGTTCACATATTACTAGACAGTGAATGTGCTGGTGAGGCTGTTCGTATGTAAGTCCAATCAGAGTCTCCACAGTACGCTTAGGCAACAGGATCCATCATCAAATAACGCGTCTCATGTATATTTAAACCCTTTCTTACATACAACAAAACTGCAGCAGACGACTTTGAAAACATTTAGACAAATATTCGAAAAGTCTCTTTAATTAAATATGTATTTCAATACAGTTGTAAACATTTTAACAAAAGGGGAAATTGCGTATACTGCGTGAAAGGCTTAAACAGTCTAATGTTATCGCTACTAAAATATCCTTCATCGCTTCTATGGTGATTAAATGACAACCACGAAAGTATCTGATCACACGGGCGGAGGGATCTTCGCTTGTGTAAATGTCCCATCAATTGGATCTCCACTGTCGTGGCTCGACCTTGAACAGCGCCACTTGAAACCTGTTTATCGTGACAAATTATTGAAATGAAATGAAAGAAGAATTAATGAAATGAGTTGAAAACAGCGTCTATAAAGTGGAAAGGGATTAACAAACGTACGTGTTCGCATGCTACAATACTTTATCAAACGAATTTTAAAGCAAACATATAAATAAAAGTTACATATTGAATTAAGTTGAAAAACAATATGATTCAGGTATGGGTTTTCTTCTGTTTTATGTTAATTCCCGTTATTAACTTCCGTGTGTGTTTTGAACAACGTAGTTCACAAAACTCGACTATCGAATTACACTTGTTTGTTGATTGACGGCATTGTAACGCCGTTTTCAAAATTGGCCAGTTATATCACGGTGACAACTTCACCTAACCTGGCTCACCGCACCAGTTAATCATCCTATGCATTTCGATACCTTCACACATTATTTGAGTCC
>JASEVX010000005.1:55140515-55165515 GCA_031761405.1 Serripes groenlandicus | reverse complement strand
GTACTAGGCTAGAAAATTTGCCTTGCCCAAGGGCACTCCACCATGACCGTTGTGCCGGAGTTCGAACCCGGAACACCCGTTCGAAATCCCCCACGCTAACCACTCGACCACAGCGAATTCTTTAAGTGACACTCTATAAACATCGTTCGAGCTATATTGATTTCGTTGAAAAACAGGGAAGTTCGGCGGCAAACGGCTAAACGACAAAACTTCATAATTCCATTCATATAAAAGTTCTTGTTAGATTTCAAGATGCAAATTACCTAATTACTATTTAAAGCCTATAAATGTGCAAGGATTCTCGTGCTCTCCAAAAATGGACCTTCACAAAGTGGAGACGTTATAGTGAAATCTTGCACACAATGCTGTCTATGGGCAGTATCAGACGTAGATAATGTCCCTGGCAGTAATAAAATATGAAAAAAAGGGATAGGGTCTATCTCTCCCAACATTTTACTTTTAGTCTATAAATAGACCTAGCATGTGCATATTTGTTAGGGCATGAAAAGTGTTAATTAAAGGATTAAAAGAATAAAAGGATATTTCTTGTACAGGTTGGTTTAGAATAGATTATTTGTATTACAAAATGCGGTTATAAGTATAAAATTGGAACGGCAGTGTATCATTGTATGCGATGTATATTTGACCAAAATCAAAACAAACAAACAAAAGTTCGTTCGGGGAGTTTCTTCATTTAAATATAGCGTTCATAGGCTATGAGTTTTTAGAAGCGTAGTGATTCATCCTTTAATGAAAGAAAATACACTTAAACTAATGATGTGATCGAAAATTTATGTTTGGGGGAAATTGACTGTGACGTCACTCAGGAATGTAGATGTTCTCACACGCTCAAAAATGTAAACAAATATACAAGTGTACTTCTGCAGGATCATAGCTGTTATTATTTCAAATCGATCGGAGTCCGCACAACAACCAGCCCAACATCCTTATTTTGAAATATATAAATTAAATAGGTACATAATTAGTCATTTATTACTATTAAAAGACATAGATTTTGTGTTTATATTTAGAAAAGGATTTCAAGGAGTGATGAATAAAATTAAACTTATGTTTTTAAATACAGAACGAGAACTTTAATGTTAACAATATTTAGACTGGAGGAAACACATATTTGCCACAACACCCGTTTCTGAAGGATGATAACCAACCTGGCTCTGAGTTGACCCGGATCAAGATACATGTACAAACTGTGGCTAATTGTGATATTTTTCTTTGTATCTCTTAGCTATATCTCTATTTGTGCATTTCTTTATACCATCACTATAATGATAGAAGAGTCATACAATTGTTTTTGGATCGATGATCACTGCTAGCCACTGCAGATAGCAATTATTTATATTTTATCTGTCATCTCAAAGTCATCTCACAGTCACAGTCAAGCAGGTAAATCTCCAGGGCGAGAATTTCGGGAAAGGTTGATTTTGGAAAGCCTTCAATGGAATCAAAATAGTCTGTTTTGTTTCAAACTCCACATACATGTACTTGACAGATAGGTGAGCCATACTTATTGGGGTATCTTACGCAACCAGTCAACAGTTTTTGGTTTTAATCTTAAGCGCGTCACAGCCCTGTCCCCCCGTTTTGAGGTGGAACTTAGGTCTGGGGCTGTTCCATTTTGATTCATGAAATTCCTGGTACTGTATCTAGCCAGACTTTTTTATGTTGGCTTTGATAACTGCATATATTTCTGATTTTGACAGGGGAACTCTATATCACAAACAGAACTCTGCAGTTTGCCTTTAGCAGCCATATCCTCCTGCCTGGAACTAGACATGTGCTGGACACCATAATTATATTATTTGATGATATTTAGTTTTTAATTAACATTTATTTATCTTAGATTGATTGCGAAACAAGCTTTCAGCTTATATTAATCATGCTAGATGTCTGCTTCCTGGAAACTTAACCAGTACACACGCTGTTATTTACATAGCACTAATCATTTATGATTAAGGGATAGAACATTTTCTAAAATATATCTGGCCTAGAGTTGCTATTTCTAATTTGGATGGATTGTAGAAATAGAGTCAGATAGTGCATGTTTTATTCAGGGGTGGCGAAATATGATTTTGACTTACTTAGATAAATATGTTTTTTTAAAAATGCTATTTTGCACTTGTCTCTGTATGATAGTCATACATGACTGTATACAGGCTGTGTTACTTAATGACGAATCATGTCAGAAAACTGTCCAAATTTATTGTTAAAGTGTATTCCTTCAGACGGAGATCCATATATACTAGCCAATGAGAAATCAACATGCTTATTGTTAACATTGACATTTTTTGTTGTAAATATAACAATACATTCACAGTACAATTCATTCTTTCACTCATTCATTCATTCATTCATGTACTCATTCATTCATTCAGTAATGTATACATTCATTTATAAGATCGTTCGTTAGTCTGTCCGTTCATTAATTAATTAATTAATTCATTCATTCATTCATTCATTCATTATTCATTCATTCATTCATTCATTCATTCATTCATTCACTCACTCAGTATATTTTGTTTGGTTTGTATTCTTCAATTTTTATTTGAGATACTGTATGATTGGTTTTCTTTACCTTTCGTTTCTGTAAATAACTCCAGTCTTGCAACCAGTTATTTTAAAGATATCTTTTATTACTATTTTTTTTGTTTTGCAATTGTGTTACTGTTCTTTTCCAGAAAGGACGTAAATCGCTGTTGCGAAACGAAAACTTTTATGAAACACGCTCACAAACAAGTATTGTATATAACATAAGAATGATTAGGGTCATGCAATTGAATTCAGGCACGTTATTGGTATGTATCTTGTCCTTTTTTGACATAGGAAACATGCCAACGACATGGGCGACTCAGTGCTGTGTGTATAAATATGTTTATAACAGAAACAGTGAAATGTACTCACTGTTTAAAACTTTTTTCTTAACAGTGACAATAGGCCCATGGGGCTGGGTCTTATTCCATTATTATATTTTGTTATATGTTTGTTTTGTTAAACACATGTCACTATAATAAAAGATTTTCTGACTTACTTACTTACTTTGTATATATAGTTAATCCCTACTAAATTGCACTTGTCTGTACATGCTCTGGGACAAGCTGGGCAATACTGACAATGGATTTTGCCACCAGTTGTATTGCAGTTAGCTCAGACTGCTGCATATATTGATAACTTTTTGCCGAGTCTTTGACTGGTAGTGATATTTTGCTCTGGAATGACCTTTGCAGCAGAGACTGCATTTACTGTATTTTTACTACCATCTGTGAATATTTGATGGTGCGCAGCATAGATTTCGTTTAAATAGAGGTTTGTTTTTTTCCAAAGTGATATAGGGTTTGGCTCTTTGTGTAAATTGAGAACCTCGTGATATGTTCACTTTAGGAGTAGCTAACATCCATGGGGCGTTCAGACGCGGGGCGTTCAGACGCGGGGCGTTCAGACGCGGGGCGTTCAGACGCGGGGCGTTCAGACGCGGGGCGTTCAGACGCGGTCTGAAGTCTGCTTACACTGAATTCATGGATCTGATCAGTGACACTATATTACAGGGATATGAAACGCATAGATAAGTTCCGTTATCTTCGCCTCGCTATAAGAAAAGCGGACATTAGCCCCTCTGGTCATTATCCACTTCGTAAATTCTTTTTCGATGTGCTATTTTATTAAAAATCATTAGTTTAAATATGAATAACCAAGAATGTAAGTACATTACATAATTTCGATCTTTATTTCTTACATTTACATTAATTTTGAGCTTGTATTTAAACCAAAAATGTCAGTTATTGCAGTTAGTTTCTGAAGTCGATTTTTTCACAAAATTGTGGTCAAAAAAGACAAAACGAAGAATACAGGCTCAACATTGGACCATTTTGTGTTCTATATTGCCGTTATAAACACATTTAGATGTTATATTATATATGTTGAATGATCAATCTTTGTTTTAATCATTTGATTATACCTGATGGTTGCCGAGAATTATCTAAAATTGTTTGTGAAAACCTGTGAAAAAATGCGATGAATTTTAAAAAAGATCACAGCCATTTGCTAAATGACGAATCGGGGCTATTTTCTGTTCAATGTTGCCTTTATAAATACATTTAAACGTCAGATTATAAATGTTAACGGATCAATCTTAGTTTAAATTAGTTTTACAAACATTTTGTATGCCAGGAAGAATCTAATATTGTTGGAGAAAAAATGACAAAAAATGCGATGAAATTTAACAAAATTGTGGTAAAAAAAGGAAAAACGAAGAATACAGGCTCTACATAGGACCGTTTTGTGTTCTATATTGCCGTAATAAACACATTTAAATGTTATATTATAAATATTGAATGATCAATCTTTGTTTTAATCATTTGATTATACCTGATGGTTGCCGAGAATTATCTAGAATTGTTTGTGAAAATCTGTGAAAAAATGCGATGAATTTTAAAAAAGATTACGACCATTTGCCAAATGACGAATCGGGGCTATGCAAAACATCATTTTCTGTTCAATGTTGCCTTTATAAATATATTTAAACGTCAGATTATAAATGTTAAATGATCAATCTTGGTTTAAATTAGTTTTACAAACATGTTGTATGCAAAGAAAAGTCTAATATTGTTGGAGAAAAAATGACAAAAAATGCGTTGAATTTAAACGAAATTGTGGTCAATATGGTCAAAATTAAGTAAAAAGGTTATACGTAAGATCGTGCTGATGGCTGATAATTATAAAATATTTTGATTGATAACGAAATAGTTGATTGAATTGTCCCAAACAATAAAATATATGCAATTCTAAAGAGGTCTACCATATCACAATGTTACCAGAAGTCAGGGTGACTTATGTTATGTAACATTATGCAATCATTTCCGGCCTTGTCACATGTGTGTTGGTAACACACTAATTAATTGTTTTATAACCCCTACAGTGTGCATACATATAGGGACTTAGGCTAATTGGCAAGTAAAGTCTTCTTATATAACCCTTCTCAACATTCTTAAATTCTGCAGTATACAAATTCGAAATCATCCTCGGCAATACATTTTGCAAATATATCTATCTATAAGATTGTAAATGTAATTATGATTAAAATAAAAGGCAAAAAATGTTTTTAAAAGGAAAAAATGCTCATGAATCATAAATTCTTAAAACGGCAAATGGTTATTTACTTCGCTTGGTATTTTTTAAAGAATTTCGATGATTTATGTCGGAGAATCGTGGCTGATATAGCTGAAATAATAATGCAAAGGAGTCTATATTGTGTGTCCCTGGTACCTGAAAGCGAGAGAGAATAAACGAAAACAGTCGTATTAACGCGCAAGTAACCGTTATCTTACGCAAGTTAAGGCCGTTATCTACCGGAATGGGTAAAACAAAATGGCCGACACCTGTACGAAGCGAGGCGAACATATTACTGATAAGGCTGATGTAACCGCACGCGTTTCATATCCCTGTAATATAGTGTCCCTGATCTGATATTCCACAGCCAGCTGATTAACAGCTGCACTTAATGGTATTATAATTAATTGTGTGATTTTGACTTTGCATTCCTAGCCAAGTATTTAAGACTAAGGGGGATTCACGTCACATGTTCAAAGGCTTAATCCCTGCTTCCTGTTCTTAAAGCTCAGAAGGGGAGTAGCTGAGGGCACCAAGTGAAATGACTAAGGCCATATTTTAATCTCAAGCATAGACTATGCCACCATAATCTAACTTTCAACGCATTAAGGACTTGAATAGAAGCAGGAGTGATTGTTCATTTGATCCAAATTTGGTACCCCTTTAATAGCATTCTCATGAGGTTCCTTTCCCTTTCCCTCATATAGACGCGTTCTGATGCCTCTTTTGAAAACATTGTGACAAAAGAAGATATTGCACAAAACATACAACTTCTCCTTTTGCCACACTGTTTTCCACTTTTAGTCATCCATTCAGTTATAGAGGTTTTCCATTTATTGACAAATTATGTTTTAAGTCGTCTGCTGCAGAATTGTCGTATGAGGGAAAGGGTTAAGTCCTTTGTTTTCTGGCCGTTAATTCTTTAATATGAGTCGGAAAATTGAGTTGTTTTTTATCAAAAGTAATTCCCGAAAAATTAACTGACAGAGCTACAGATAACTTTTTCAGTGAATTAATTAGGTTCCAGTTATCAAATACCCTAATATTAAAATTAATTTTCCTTATTTATGTTTTAGCTCTATTTTTGTAAAGTCTATATTTATTACCCCTAGTATGTGTAGCAACATCCCTTATGCCCAGCAGTTTTATCGAGATCTTATCTAAATTATTCAAGAGTTTGCATGTTTGTTTGAAGTCAGTTTTGCTCTTCTATATTCTTGTATTGGTAGACCCAAATGTAAAAGTTTGACTTTGTAGGTGGACCCTTTAATGTCCTGGAAAATTTTACTGGCTTGTCTTTGGACATTTTCTATTAAGATAAATGTAAGATGGCCCCCGATGCATACTCAAAATGAGGTCTGCATAACATGATACATGTATGGCATGCAAGCTTCTTTTTCTATTGCTCAACTTATTGCCAGTGATTGTAACGATTTGAGAACGTCTTGTGTGACAGAGCATAACCTTACATACTGTGAAAGTGAACGAAACAGACTGTACATGTCTTTTTTTTACCAAAGAACTGTCTCCGAGTTTGGAAGTACAGTTTTGTCTATAATAGCTGCACAGCTATGAATATGTTCTTTTCAGTTTAAACAATATCGTTAACAACTTGGTGCTCTGCAATTATGATATCTTGTTAACCCTTTCCCTCATACGACAATTCTGCAGCAGACGACTTTGAACTTATTTGGTCAAAACATAGAAAATCTCCATAGTTGAATGGATAATCTATGACAAAAAGTGAAAAACATTGTGGCAAAAGGAGAAATTGCACGTTTTGTGCAATTTCTGCTTTTGTCACTATGTTTTCAAAAAGCCCTCTGCTGCAAAGGCGTCAGAAAGCGTCTATATGAGGGAAAGGGTTAAACTTGTCCCTTTGTTTCTGCATTATAATAGATTTCTTATTAATTTCTTTATTTTTTATTAATTAATATAGGAAACCCATGTATATCTATATTCAAACTTTCACAATTAATGAATTCCAGAAATGAAAAAAGATTATTAAAATATATCCAATATTTTAAAAGTTATTATGAACTATAGAAATTGACATATTTAATATAATAATCATGTATTTACACACAAGTTACCTTTCTATAGAAATTCATAAAAAAAATAAGCAAAAAAAAAAAAAAACAAGATGTGTTTGTGAAACACTGATGCCCCCCAATAGGTCAAAGGTCAAGGTCGCCAGGTCAAAAATGTTGGTACTGACAGAAAGGTCATGTCACAAGGAATACACATGTGAAATATGGTAGCCGTACCTGTTATGGTTCAAAAGTAGTGGTCAAGGTTAAAGTTTTTTTCGAGAATGGCAACATCTAGGTCAAAGGTCAAGGTCGCAAGGTGAAAAATGTTGGTACTGACAGAAAGGTTATGTCACAAGGTATACACATGTGAAATATGGTAGCCTTACCTGTTATGGTTCAAAAGAAGTGGGGAAGGTTAAAAAAAAATTGAGAATGGCAACATCTAGGTCAAAGGTCAAGGTCGCAAGGTCAAAAATGTTGGTACTGACAGAAAGGTCATGTCACAAGGAATACACATGTGAAATATGGTAGCCGTATCTGTTATGGTTCAAAAGTAATGGCCAAGGTTAAAGTTTATTTCGAGAATGGCAACATCTAGGTCAAAGGTCAAGGTCGCAAGGTCAAAAATGTTGGTACTGACAGAAAGGTCATGTCACAAGGAATACACATGTGAAATATGGTAGCCGTACCTGTTATGGTTCAAAAGTAATGGCCAAGGTTAAAGTTTTTTTCGAGAATGGCAACATCTAGGTCAAAGGTGGTCAAGGTCGCAAGGTCAAAAATGTTGGTACTGACAGAAAGGTCATGTCACAAGGAATACACATGTGAAATTGCCGTACCTGTTATGGTTCAAAAGTAATGGCCAAGGTTAAAGTTTTTTTCGAGAATGGCAACATCTAGGTCAAAGGTGAAGGTCGCAAGGTCAAACATTTTGGTACTGACAGAAAGGTAATGTCACAAGGAATACACATGTGAAATATGGTAGCCGTACCTGTTATGGTTCAAAAGAAGTGGTCAAGGTTAAAGTTTTTTTCGTGCAGACAGGCCAAAAACTACATCTAGGTCAAAGGTCAAGGTCGCAAGGTCAAACATGTTGGTACTGACAGAAAGGTCATGTCACAAGGAATACACATGTGAAATATGGTAGCCGTACCTGTTATGGTTCAAAAGTAATGGCCAATGTTAAAGTTTTTTTCGAGAATGGCAACATCTAGGTCAAAGGTGAAGGTCGCAAGGTCAAACATTTTGGTACTGCCAGAAAGGTAATGTCACAAGGAATACACGTGTGAAATATGGTAGCCGTACCTGTTATGGTTCAAAAGAAGTGGTCAAGGTTAAAGTTTTTTTCGTGCAGACAGGCCAAAAACTACATCTAGGTCAAAGGTCAAGGTCGCAAGGTCAAAAAATTTGGTACTGACAGAAAGGTCATGTCACAAGAAATACACATGTGAAATATGGTAGCCGTACCTGTTATGGTTCAAAAGTAATGGCCAAGGTTAAAGGTTTTTTTTGTGCAGACAGACGTGCAGACAGACAGACGTGCAGACCAACAGACAGACAGGCCAAAAACTATATGCCCCCCGAATCGGAGATTCCGTGGGGGCATAAAAAATACCTTATAAACCTTTATTGGGTGATGATTTATTATAATTAGACTGTAGTATGAGTAAGCTTTCATATTTTAATTATTTAAATAAAATAATTTTTCCCTGCTCGGTAGGTACCAATTAAGGAATTGCGAGAAATAACGGGAACGAATCGGTTTATCTCGATTTTTAATCGGTTACGGTCGTGAGACCACGTGACATAAACCACATGTTGAATGCCCCCTATTGAGTCACGTGACATAACGTTTAAAAATATGGCGGATAATTTAGGGGTAAAAATAACAAGGAAAACAATAAGCGATTCGGAAAGGAAACATAGGTCTGCTGAGCACGGTCGACAGAACACTTTGTCGAAGGTATATCTGCTTTCGGAATTCGATAGATGGAACCTAATAAAAGCGCAGAGAGGCCTAAAAAGCGATCGTGAATTGCCACATTTTTGATAGATCAGTAATATTGTAACTTAATTACTACAATGTAACAACATTATAACTAATCGTTAAAACTCACAGAACAGCTATCAAACGTGTTTCTGGTCCTGTGTAGTTACTTCTAATTCTATGGGTGTGCTATATCTGAGGCCGCGATCTCGGGGAGGATGTCTTATATACACCCGATGGTCGGATGTAAATCACGGATACGGAAGTCGACTCCAGCGCAGATGTCGTCGCGCCGGATACAACACTCCTTCCTACCCTAAAAGCTGGGCCCCATCAGCGTTAATTCGCTAACATTCTTAACAATAATAATAAATAATTCGATATTTACAATATATACAATACATTTTCTCCATCATGTAGGTAATGGAGATTATTTACTCCCATCTGAAGCCGTCAGTGACTAATGGAAAAAACTTTTACCATTTACATGGTCAGATACTTCCATCCGCATCCGACGACCCCTAATGGGAAGATTCGTTCGTCTTTAACAGGCTATCACAGTCACTTAAATCTTTAAAAATGTACGAGTCTTCTAAAATATTCAACGCCTGGGCCATATAATCTGTCGTATCTCCCGCCGTAAGGCTGGAGTTGATGCCCCTGCGAATGAACCAAAATGGCCTTCCGCCGTTTGGCTTTCGACTCACTTTGATCTCCCGCCGTAAGGCTGGAGTTGATGCCCCTACCATTGTTTATGGAAGGATCAAAAGTCTCAGCTTTGGACTGAAAATGGCCTCCCGCCGTTAGGCTGGAGTTGGTCACCTTTCCATCTTTAATGGAAGATTTATAAATAAGTGCACATTGGTTTATGGAGGGATCTCGGTTCCGAGCGAACGAACGCCATGCTGTTAAAGGTATGACGTCATCCACATCGGTCGCGAACTCAAACCAATTCTCATGAGCCCTAGTGCATTTTTGACATCCCCCACATGGTAGACTTTCCAGAATTGCCCAGTGTTTATAATATTTACAGGTCCCTGGTTGTGGGATACGCGCCAAAGCGTCTGCATTTGCATGCTTTGACCCTTTTCGATATTGAATCTCTAAGTCATATTGACTGAGTTCCTCAATCCAACGTGCTAGCTGTCCCTGAGGCTCCTTGAAATTTAGCAGCCAAGTAAGGCTGTTATGATCCGTACGCACGAGCACACGTTTCCCTAACAAATAATGTCGGCATTGTCTTGCGAAGCGAACGACGGCCAGCAACTCTTTTCGGGTAGTGCAATATCTTGTCTGTTCTGAGGAAAGCGCAAAGCTGCCATATGCTATGACACGCTCAGCTCCCTCCTGTATCGGCACTAACTCGCACCCAATTGCCACGTCTCTAGCATCGCAATCTAAAATGAACTGATCGTGCGTAGTCGGTAAAGTTAGTACCGGAGGTGACATTAAGGCCAGTCTAAGATTCTTGAATGCTTGAATTTGTCTGTCGGTCTATTCAAATTGCTGTCTTCCCGTTACGTCATAAAGCGGTACTGCGATTTCAGCAAAATTCTTTATAAATGACCTATGATAATTTGCCAGGCCTAGAAAACGCTGAACGTCTTTTGTGCAATTCGGGACCGGCCAATCTCTAACTACTAGGGATGGGAACGAATACTGAAAACGATATTCGAATATTCGTTTTACATATTCGAATATATTCGAATATTCGTGTTTCGAATCAAAAATCGGTATCCGATTTCAGGTTTATCCGACAACTGGTACTTTTCCATTTCCTTTTTCAAATAATGGCGATTTTCCAAGTAAAAGTATAAGCTATTGTTTACGTATATATTACATGTTTTCAACTGTACTTACCCTCTCTTTCTTTCTCAAACAGATATATTTGAATTTCAAGTTGATGTAAATCAAGAAAGAAAATCCCCTCAAAACGATAAATCTAATCGCAACATTTTCTGAGCAGTATATTTATTCAGGTGTCGCTTGTTTACCGAATTTGATATATAACCGAATCAAATAATTAAAGAAATAATTATATATCTTATTCATACAGAAAGCATAGGGAAATTGGGTGATATTTCGTTTACTTTCTTTTACCGATTTCGTCTAGTCAATTTAACCGCGTGTTAGAAGAAATGGCGGACGATTCAATTTGTTTGCTGTTGTGACTTTGATTTTAAAGAGGCAATAAAGAGGAAAGCTGCATACTTTTGAGACATAATGCAATGTTAAATATGATTTTTTTAAGTGTTGCAATAGCTGTCTATGATGTAAACGTCGACTATGTTTTGGTTAAGCTGGGAGGGCTTAACGGAACTCGACGTTCACTTTCGTATAGTAATAATATGCAGACTGTCACCGTTTATACACTTAATACATGTGTGTTGATTAAAAAATATCGAACAAACCGGTCGTCAAGGTAATGTCTGGTTATATACACACGATAAGAACTCGGGTAAACGTACGCGTGAACATTATCGATTTTATAATTGATACTTAAGGTTTGACATAGTCTACGTTGTAAAAACAGTGTGTTCGTCGAGTCGTACAGATTAACACCTATCACTAATCCGGGATTAGGGGGTACCTAAATGGGTATAGAACTATAAATATAAATCGATTTATTTGATTTTAAGGATAGACGGAATTTAAATGTATTTTGATAAAAAAAAATCTAAATTTAGAATAACATTTTTCATAAGTTCAAACTGTCAATATATCTGATAGATAGACGGTAATTGATCAGAATAATTACAATTTAAATGCATGTTATAATTTAATTGTTTTCTTTTAAGCATTATGCCCCAGTCATAGTATCACGTTTTGGCCGCCACGTTTAGCTACGTTGGGAAACGTGGCTACAACGTTAGCAAACGTAGAACTACGTGGCTAAAACGTGATCAATCGTGACAAAACGTGAAGTAGACATTTTAATTTTGGACATTTTCAAAATTCGCTCACGTTTCCCCACAACGTACAACAATGAAACGAAACAGAAACGTAGCAAAAACGTAATAGAACGAGAACATAGCGCGTCCCACCGGTTGATACGTTCAGTTGCGTTTGCTGACAGGTTGTGCTGCGCTATGCCACATTGTGGCCTCGTTGCTACCACGTTCTTCGTACAGCGTTATGCCACGCTATGATATGCTGTAACACGTTGTTAAGAGTTGTATTATGCTACTGTGTTTGACGTTATACGACGTTGTGTACGTTTCTGCTATGTTGTGCTACGAGGTTTTTTATCTTCAATGCAAAACAACTCTAAAAGTCTATTAATTTAATAAAGGTATATTGGTCTTGAAACAAACTTACTATATATATTCAATGAGCAAAACTTTCTTCTCAGCGGTAATGGATACTTCAACTTCTTATAAATGATGACTGATGTTCGATTGATAGTTGTATTATAAATAATGAATGATCGAAAAGTGTTCTACTTTAAATTGTTCTCGTAGCCATCTACCCCTTGTGTAAGCATTGCACAATATAATGTAAGTTATGAACAAGAGACAGAAAAGGCAATATTTAAAAGGGGAAGTGCGCACCTTGGGACCTAGATGCTTACTTTTTGAAGTCCATCTCGCACTGTTCTGTTCTTTTGACTCAGTACTTCCCGCAACTCTCAAGCAAAGGTGCAATTCAATTTGAATCATGTTCGCACTGAGAGACGGATGCATTTTGTAAGCAATCCGTCCAAAAATCTCACAATCTTCACTTAAGTATTTTGGAGTTTGAAATAACAAATAATAAAATATCATTAATTGTTTATTATATCACAACACTATTTAAGACATATTAATCTATTCAAATGAGTTTTCTGATATAACATAAGTTCAATTTATATAAATACGTTAAACTTTGACATTACTCAATACATAAAACTACATATTACAACATTATTTAAGAAACATTTTCTTCTTATTACCTCCATTTCTGGAGCATCCAATTACTTACGCGCCCCAAGCTTTGTCCATTTGGTATGTATGACAAGATGTTTGTTGGAGTCAATTGACTGCTTGTTCGCTGGCAACGTTAATAAATCACGAAAGGTCCTTTAAGCAGCCAGCGAACAAGCAGTCAATTGACTCCAACAAACATCTTGTCATACATACCAAATGGACAAAGCTTGGGGCGCGTCTAATCAGGGACGAGTAAATACTCGCAAAGAGCATGTAATAAAATGAAACAAGGGCACCGCAAAGCGGATGCATCCCCTCGGCTTTCAATCATCACATTGAGTTCTCTTGTGATCTAAATATTTAAGTCCAATTTTTGACTTCGATCTTTGACCTATGACCTTGAATCAATAGGCTTCAAAATATTGTCACAAACTAACTGTATGCCAAGTTTGGATAAGATCTGTCAAGGAATGGTCAGTGTAGAGTGGTGACAAGGTTGCCACAGCTGAGATATATTGTAAGTTCAATCAAGTTCAATTTTGGGCATGACCTTTGACCTATGACCTTGAAAACCAATAGGCTTCAAGACATATCATAAACTAACTGTATAATAAGTTTTATTAAGATCGGTCAATGAATGGTCAGTGTAGAGTTGTGACAAGGCTGCCACAGCTGAAAATATTGTAAGTCCAATTTTGGGCTTGACCTTTGACCTATGACCTTGAAAATCAAAAGGCTTCAAGATGTTACCATATACTTACTTTATACCAAGTTTGGTTAAGATCTGTCAAGAAATGGTTAGTGTAGAGTGATGACAAGGTTTGTTACGGACGGAAAATATTGCAAGTCCAATTTTGGGCTAGTCCAATTTTGGGCTTGACCTTTGCCTATGACCTTGAAAATCAATAGGCTTCAAGATGTTACCATATACTTACTTTATACCAAGTTTGGTTAAGATCTGTCAAGAAATGGTTAGTGTAGAGTGATGACAAGGTTTGTTACGGACGGAAGGACACACATACATACATACGGACGGTCCCGTTACTATATCCCTTTCTCGCTTACTTCGTAACCGAGGGGATAATAAATCAATAGGCTTCAAGATGTTACCATATACTTACTTTATACCAAGTTTGGTTAAGATCTGTCAAGAAATGGTTAGTGTAGAGTGATGACAAGGTTTGTTACGGACGGAAAATATTGCAAGTCCAATTTTGGGCTAGTCCAATTTTGGGCTTGACCTTTGACCTATGACCTTGAAAATCAATAGGCTTCAAGATGTTACCATATACTTACTTTATACCAAGTTTGGTTAAGATCTGTCAAGAAATGGTTAGTGTAGAGTGATGACAAGGTTTGTTACGGACGGAAGGACACACATACATACATACGGACGGTCCCGTTACTATATCCCTTTCTCGCTTACTTCGTAACCGAGGGGATAATAAGAGGTTAATGAATCACAAACTTAAAACATTGGAAACACGAATTTCTTTTAAAATTATAGTCGCCAGCGACTTATAATTACGTGACGTTTCATACTTGCAGATTCATTTTCAAGGGTGAAATGATATTCTTTAAAAAGTTATCTGAAATACGTGACAAAAATGCAAATCAGTAAAACATTGAAGTAAACAAGACAGTTAATATACTATGAAATTCAAAATACATTTTATTGTAGTTTTAATGTATTTTAAATCTACTTTAAATCGTTAAAGCGAAGCACATTAATACAACCTACCTTTATGTGTAAGGGAGTAGATTACTTAAAAGATTGAAATTGATGATAATGAAAATATAAGTGTTCATTTTATTACCCTGGATGCGTATTAATATATAAATCTACGTTGCGAAACTTTCGTTTTAATTCGCATTAAGTTATATTATGTGTCATAGCAGATGTATGTTATTGATATAAGCACGTAGCTAATACTATTCCCTGCTTTCTGCCGTCAATTTGATCCGAATACCACTTCAAATCGTGATGGCGATTTCTTTAACCACACTATCATTGTCGCAAAAACATGCGTTTTGACGTCAAAATCGACGTTATTATCTTAGCCGGTCACAAAGTCCCGAATCTCTTTTTTTGTCCACTTTGAAGTGGGTGTCTTACAGTAAGTGTAAAGAACGTCAACGTTTTTCCAGTCAAATAGATGCTCCAGCATCTACCATACCTATTCTTAAGGTATTATTTTCTAGTCATAAGTAATTAAGTTCAAACTGTCAAGGTATCTGTTGAACAAATTAAATGCAAAACTGTGCCTTTTAATCTATTTTCTTTTAAAGAAAAAATAAACTGTTCTGTTTAGCTATATAAGCTCCGCCCCCTGGCGGCCATAGTTTCTGACCAATCAACTAGGCTTGAAGGAATCTGATAGAGGGTCACCCTAGGAACATTTCTACACAATTATTTGAAAATCGGCATTACACTTTTGGAGAAGAAGATTGTTTAAGTTTTCACTATAGCCATATAATGCAAAATAGCCCTGCCCACTGGCGGCCATGTCTTTTGACCAATCAACATGGCTTGAAGGAATCGGCTTGAAGGAATCTGAAAGTGGGTCACTTAAGGAACATTTCTACAAAATTATTTGAAAATCGGCCTGACACTATAGCCATATAAGGCAAAATAGCCCCGCCCTCTGGCGGCCAGGTTTTTCGACCAATCAACATGGCTTGAAGGAATCTGATAGAGGGTCATCCAAGGAACATTTCTACAAAAATATTTGAAAATCTGCCAACCAGTTTGGAAGAAGAAGATTTTTTAAGTTTTCACTATAGCCAATAAGGCAAAATAGCCCCGCCCCCCTGGCGGCCATGTTTTTCGACCAATCAACATGGCTTGAAGGAATGTAATAGAGGGTCATCCAAGGAACATTTCTACAAAATTATTTGAAAATCTGCCAACCAGTTTGGGAGAAGAAGAATTTTGAAGTTCTTTCATTCCGTTGCCATGGAAACCAGAATTCTGCATGGATCCCAACAATTTGAAGGAAGTCTGGTGAAGTCATTGAGAGGATGCTTTCTGTGAAGTTTCATCCCTATTGACCAACTGGTTATTGAGGAGAAGAAGTTGACGCACGACGGACGATGCACGACGGACGACGCACGACGGACGACGGACGACGGACAAAAGGCGATCACAATAACTCACCTTGAGCAAAGCTCAGGTGAGCTAAAAATCTAACAATCACTTAATCATATTCGTTTCCAAACAGTTCATGAGCAAGATATCTCAGCGCTGCGCAGAAGAAGTTCGACCAATTCCAACATTGTTTACAGAAGAGCTGACCAAACTTAGAGATAATGAATGGAATGAACAAACACGATAATGCAGCAAAAGATCAACTTGCACGTATGTGCACGGTAATCCTATGTTACACTTTTCTCAAATGTTTTAAATTTCACATTCTTAGGGAAATTCTGTATGTTTATATTTTCTTGAACATAATTGTTTATGCATAAATAAAAAATAAATAACAAAATGAGTTTGTTTCATGTAATTTCCGATCATTAAGAATTATGTACTGTACAATTAACCGTTACATTTTCTTCGACTACACTAGTAAGGATTCACTAAAATTAGCAGAAAACATTGAGGGAAATAAAGAAATCAACGCTCTTGGGTAATATACTATTTTTTACTGGTCGTATGGTGCAAACGCATCAGAAAATCGTATATTAATTAACTATTTATGTCTACACAAGACAATGGGTCAAAACATCTTAAAGACATTAAAGAAGATGGGAATGTATCATGTATGTATACTATGTATAAAAACACACCCGTCTCAATAAATCATGAGTCTAAAGCAAACCGTAAAGACACAACAAACGACACATACACAATCTGTATCACTTCAGCCTTAATCATTATTAGCTCCAACTCGCGACCTCTGTCAGAAATTTACTAATAATGTTTGGTCATTTTTTGTTTATATCTTAAAAAAATCATAAACTGAAAACGAATATTCTTATTCGAAAACAGTATTCGAATATTCGTCCGTTTTCGAATATTCGAATATTCGTTCCCATCCCTATTACTATTGAACTTATCCCTACGATTTGAGTACTCATAAGAATCATCTCACTGAGACGATTCTTTTCAGTACCCACAACATACGGCTTACGGGTCAAATAACGCTATGAGAACATGCAAAACGCAGCTTATCTAGAGCTCTGCAATATTTCTCCAATAATTTCGGGGTTAACTATGGAAAATCATTTTAGTAAAACAAAGATTTCAATGTTTCTCTGCAACCAACACTTATCATAGATAAGCCCGTATATTATATTGTAAAAAAATAATGTTGTGGCAAGTACTTGTTTTACCATATTAAACCTTGAACACCACTAGAAGTACTTGCAGTAGATCTCTGTCGTTTTGCAGGTCCAGCCCTGTCATATGTGAAATCACTATCACTTTCCATGCCTGTTAAACAAAACAAAATAGTATACAGAATCATCTATATGTAACAGAAGGTTAACTTGGTGCAAAATAATGCATCCGATGATCCAAATACAGGTGATCAATATAGAATGTGTATTCAGAAATGACCTTTGACAGACACTTTGCTTGTTTTATGTGCATGTGTGCAATGAATTAACTACATATTTTCCTCAAATACAGGTCAAGTAATCATGTACACATTCCAAAAATAAAGGTTTCGTAGAGCTCATACTCAATTCATTGTGAAATATTATATCACAATCATATGCTTATCATGCAATGGTGGGAACCAACATGGCAGCATAAGAGCAACTAGGATTAAAGTTTTCTGAAAATATATATTTATTGTTAACAAAATGTTACCTCACCTTCTAGTTCCGATGATTCTGAACGCTCCTGGAGCAAATAGTCAAAATGCCTTCTTGGCAGTCGTGTCCGTCGGGAACTCCGTCTTGGTTCATCCATCTCTTGGCTACCATTTGAGCTGCTTGACCACTGAATTACAAGATAAGCTTCAATAAAAACTCACCGATTACCATCGTTTTTAAAATACATTATTTTTCAAGACTTTTTATAAAAATAGTTCGTTTTTGAAGAGAAAATAGTCAAGAAGTTGGAAATGATAGGAAAGGCGAAATCCCAAGACGCTTTAAAAACCATTAAAATTACGATCGAATACTAACTAAGTGTTGTGAAAGTCTACTTTGTCCTTTGTGTTTTAGACCATTCATTTTGGTTAGTTGTTGGGTCCAGAAAACTCTGGTTCCCAGTTTAGAGGAACCAGCCAACCATGTGACATTTACATGGCCCACTTGGACCAAGGCAGCTAAGCAGTACAGACGTGTGTTACTTAGACTGATGACTTAGACAGGCAAGACTCTTTAAGACCAAGCGAATGATAATATAATGCAGGTTATAGTGTTAGCTACGGGTGAGTGAACACAACAATGGTGTCAGAAGTGGAGCAGAACCCATGTAAGTTTGTTCCATTTTGTTGTTTTCCAAAAAAAATTGGGGAAGGAGAGAGAGGTAGCCATTTTGGAAAACAGCATGGAAAATGATGTTCTGCATTAAACTCTGGTGGCTAACTTAATGGATAATAATTGCATTGGAGCTTTTCAAGGTTTATTGGTCCCTGTAAAGCAATAGTCATGCAGCTTCTAGCATTTATTATGATTTTGAAAATTTATTCGGAATTGTATTTTAGCCACCAAAAATGTTTATTCATCCGTAGCAGTGCTTGGTTTGCATGTATGCATAGTGAGTGTATTACAAACAACGCCTATGTTATTGCAATGAGCATCAATAGGCAGTGTTTAAGAATGCCCAGGCCGTTTAAACGCGCGAGACTGAGGGTATTTCTTTGTTCACGAATTAAGAGGCCTAATGCAAGCTCAAGAAGAGAAAGAGGGGGGGGGGGGGGGTATGAGTTAAGTAAAAGAGACAACTATTTCCATTATATTGGACTGTCCTGACAAACATAGTTGCTGTCATTATTTTAGGTTTAAGAAATATCCTTAATAGTTCAGGTAATTCAGTGCCACTGTAAGAAGCCCATGACAAGGACGTTTCATGATACAATGCGATTACTGTGCCAAATAGTATCATGACGCTTGCGTGAATATTACAGCTACGGATGCACTGGATATTGCCAAAGCAAATGAAATAATGATGGTAATCAAAAGAAGTTGAAATGAACAATGCCATCTGTTCCAGTCTTCATTTTCCAAGTGCAATGTGACAGGGGCTCAACGCATCTACCATTAACTTGTGGATTGGTGGTCATGCGTACCCGTGTTAATATGACGGAATGACTATGACTATTAACCACTTGTTAACTGACGGGAAACAATTCTGAGGGATTTTACAGTACTGGTACAACAACCAATTATGACACTGGTACAACGATTCAAGCATGCATCAATAGCAGGGGACTGTTCATTGCCCGCTTGGAAAAAAGACGAGCCGGCGGGGAAGACAATGTAGAACTTGATGGGAAGTAACTCTGGTAACTTGTCTCTGTTCACTGGGGGACAACAAGACGATCCGGTGGCAGAAGACACAGTTCTAGGGGATGCGGATCTGGGAAAGCAGAACCCTAAGAGGATGCAGACGGGAAGTAACTCTGGTAACTGGTCTCTGTTCACTGGGGGACAACAAGACGAGCCGGTGGCAGAAGACATAGTTCTAGGGGATACGGACCTGGGAAAGCAGAACCCTAAGACGAGGTAGAAGGGAAGTAACTCTGGGAACTGGTCTCTGTTCACTGGGGGACAACAAGACGAGCCGGTGGCAGAAGACACAGTTCTAGGACCTGAGAATGGATTGAGGTTTATGTTTATCCTGACTATGAAGAACCACAGGTGCAGTTAGCAAGATGGCTGGAAGAATTATCACAGTACAAAATGATTCTTAGATACTGACCTGAAAAAGTGCATGGGAACACCGACGCATTATCAAGGAAGCCTATGTCAGAGATATGCTCGCACTATTCCAGACATGTAAAGATTGATGATGATCGTGTGGTGGCTATACCTATTGTAAGCGAGTAGAGACTCAGTGGGCCACTTTTTCGCGAGAAGTGGATGATGCGATTCCATTGGTAGCTCCTAAGGCAAGGTCGTCCAAGGGAGGCTTGGTTTTGGATCAGCAATGCCCGTTGGGGGACAAAACGACGAGCCGACGGGTACCTGAGAAATACCAAAGATGCCCTGGAGTGTCCACGCTGGGGGACAAAACGACGAGCCGGCGTGGGGAGCACTCAAAATCGTTAGACGGATTACAGGATGACTCTACGTCCCAGCGGTTGGGGTGCGCTGAGTGTCCTGGGATTTGGAGATTAAGTCCAATGGCGATCATTTCCCACTGGGCTGTGGGTAACCATTGACACGTTACAAAGGAGGTATAGTCCAGAGCCAGGATAAGATTAGAATGGCAAGATAATCTTTCAGTAGAATTGTAGTACCCGTGAGAGTTCGGGGAAAAACATCTGAGTACCTGTTTGAATTCAGGGAATATCATGTTAGCCCAAAGAGAGGAGTGGTTTAAAATCTCAAATCTAGGAAAGGTGGTGGTAATGCCCACTTCGAACTTGCTCACTACGCTGGCGCTGTTCCCTACAGCATCACTGGGTGGTTAGACAAAAACAAGGATCCTCTCAACGAAACAATATCCGGGGGCCATTTAAGGGATTCCACCTGGGGTCAGTGGGGTAGGATATGACACTGACTCATGCGGAATCTCGCCTTATGGATGGGAGACTGGTAATTGTTTCATAACAGATCAACCGTCACACAAAAGTTTAGAAACATAAATGGGGTTGATTGCATCAAAGAGGCAGTACTGTCATCTACAATATCGTTGAGTGTATGCCAGATAAACAGATTGAGTCTGCTTTGTATGTTTGTTTTAGTATTTCAAGAATGCTGTAACCGTCAGATTGTTAGACATGAGGCACAACATTGTTACAGATATGACTTCGAAACTTACAAAACTTGTTCACCACCATACACTCCATCAACAGACAAGAGTACATAACTCTGTCAAGATCTTTGTAGGAATTATGGCCCTTTTTCGACTTAGAATTTTGGTTAAGTTTTTTATACCAATTTACTTTTTTCAAAACCATTACAGATATTGCTTTGAAACTTACAAAACTATTTCACCATCATTACCTCCATCAACAGACAAGAGTACATAACTCTGTCAAGGTTTTTGTATGAATTATTGCCTTTTTTCGACTTAGAATTTTTGTTATTTTTGTTGTACCAATTTCCTTTTTCAAAACCAATACAGATATTGCTTTGAAACTAACAACACTTTTTCACCATCATTACCTCCATCAACAGACAAGAGTACATAGCTCTGTCAAGATTTTGTAAGAATTATGGCCCTTTTTCGACTTAGAATTTTGGTTAAGTTTTTTGTACCAATTTACTTATTTTCAAAACCATTACAGATATGGCTTCGAAACTTACAAAACTTGTTCACCATTATTACCTCCAGCAACAGACAATAGTACATAACCCACCTTTTTTCAAAACCATTAGTGATTTAGCTTATACACTTACAATACTTATTTATCATCATTACCTCCATCAACAGACAAGGGTACATAACTCTGTCAAGTTTTGTTTAAGAATTATGAACCTTTTTCGATTAATAATTTGGTTGAGTTATTCATACCAAATCAATTGTTTTCAAAACAATTAGAGATATAGCTTAAACACTTACAAAAATCTTTTTACGTTTTATTGGCAAGCACAAAAAGTCGAGCATGCTATCCTCCGACAACTCTTGTTTTCTTTTCTTCGGTTATTGTCTCAATAAATGTCCAATGTATCAATTAAAGACTTGGTGTATAGGAAACTCAGAGCTACAGAAGTGCAGTACAAAAGAAACATAACTCTAGCATGCTTTCGATTGTCTTTCATTTATCAGCATGATTACAATATACATAGTGGATCTTTAGTGATTTCTGAACTGGAAATATTTTAATTAAGGGTCGCTACTCAGTTTTTTTTTTCAATCTTTTGTTCTTCGTGATTTATTTTGTTTACACAAGAAAGGGGTAAAACTTTGATAAATTAGGCATTTGTTATTGGCAGGCAATTTGTGTTGCTTCACTCATTTTTGGTTGGGTTTGTTTAAAGGTCATGTTTCATTGTTTCAATAATGTTTGTCCATATTATCTATGCCAAATATTTTCAAATTACATATGCCCCTATACCAACAGAGCTTTCAGCGCTTTGATATTATTTGAAACTGTTGTTTTCCAAATACTTTGCTAATTATGCATGGATGTAATTTGCACTAGTAAGTTGCTTTATATGCAATTAACTTACCAAAGATATAGTTAAAGTGATAAGCCCACTAAATGTTTCTGGTAATAGCACGAAACTATATCTGCGTTCTTGCACTGTATGTTTATGATAATTCTGAAAATGCAAGACAAAACAGTGAAAATTAATATTCCTATGTGTATACCATTAAATTTAGCATTACAGCTAAATACTTCCTATAGCAAGGACACATAAGAAGATCCTATTAGCTTTTCATGAGATTATCTGCAGCTTCAAACTCAAGGCCTTTAAGTTTGCAAAATGAAAACATTTCGCAGCCTCCAAAGCTTGAAAATTTAAACAATATCGCACAATAATCATTTGCATACATATCAACTGTCTAATTGTTTACTTGACTATGTAACACACAGACCTAAATTTACTTTAACGTTGTGAGGTTGATGAAACCAGAGACATATAAATGTGCATTTATATGTCTCTGATGAAACTTGAGTGAAATTCGACACACTTATTGTGGCTTAATTTATATGCCATTTTATTAGAGTTTTACAAAAAAGATCTTGACAATTGTTAACAACCATTATGGGCTTTTAAGTACCTATTAGTGCATTATGGGTACTATACTATGGTGTTGTTTTCAAATGCACTGTTGATTTGTTATCATATAGTGGATTTTTGTTATTACTTTCTCATTTCAATTAAATTAATAATGCAAGTGAACCCTTTTTCTTTATAGTTTGTACACCAAGCCAACTATCGGAGAAATGTCCCAGTTACCATCTATACTATCATTGCAAATGTGTTTCTGTGTGTGTCCCATTTAAGCAGTATTCATCACATTGTGTGAGTGTCCCCATTTGAGCATCATTCATCACATTGTGTGTGTGTCCCCATTTGAGCATCATTCATCACATTTGTGTGTGTCCCCATTTAAGGCATCATTCATCACATTGTGTGTGTCCCCATTTAAGCATCATTCATCACATTTAAAAAACCTTTATATCAGGCTTTTAAGTAATAACAACGGAAATAACATGTCAGACACTATCTATAACTGTACACTAAAGGACTGTAGACACGTTCTGAATAAAGTCCCCCTTTGATAAGGTTCATACACAAGTCCGCATTTGACACCAATCACATGTATGTGTAATGTGTATGTATGTGTGTGTGTGTGTGTGTGTTGTGTGTGTGTGTGTCGCTGCTCTCTCTCTCTCTCTCTTCTCTCATCTCCTCTCTCTCTCTCTCTCTCCTCGTCTCTCTCTCTCTCTCTCTCCTCTCTCTCTTCTCTCTCTCTCTCATCTCTCTCTCTCTCTCTCTCTCTCTCTCTCTCTCTCTCTCTCTCTCTCTCTCTCTCTCTCTCTCTCTCTCTCTCTCTCTCTCTCTCTCTCTCTCTCTCTCTCTCTCTCTCTCTCTCTCTCTCTCTCTCTCATAGGACTTAGAAAACACAATCATATTTTGTTCATCAATTCGTCAGCAAAATTGACGAGTTGACCAATAGACGAATCTCTTCTGAATGACTGATGGCCATGCAATTTGAAATAGAGTCTAATTTGCATTCAATACGTCCAGATACATTATCTAAAAGACAGAAATAAAGTTTTTAGAGGAATTTTTTTTCGTCAATTTCGTCAACTAAATTGACGAATTGACGTACTTAAAGAACCTCTTCTGATTGGCTGAGCCATGAAACATGAAATAGGGCCTAAGTTGCATTCAATACGTCCAGATACTTATCTAAAGGAAAGAAATAAATTTTTCAGAAAAATATTTTTTCGTCAATTTCGTCAACAAAATTGACGAATTGACGAACTTGAAGAAGCTGTTCTGAATGACTGATGGCCATGCATTTTAAAATAGGGCCTAATTCAATACGTCCAGATACTTATCTAAAGGAAAGAAATAAAGTTTTTAGAAAAATATTTTTTTCGTCAGTTTCGTCAACATTATTGACAAGTTGACGAATTGATGAACTTGAAGAAGCTCTTCTGATTGACTGATCGCCATGAAACATGAAATAGGGCATAATTTGCATTTAATACATCCAGATACATTATCTTAAAGAAAGAAAGAAAGTTTTTTGAAAAAATGTCACAGTTCGTCACTAGTCAATTCGTCACTCGTCAACCTAACTTCGCGGACCTAAAAAAATGTCACAGTTCGTGACTCGTTAACCTAACTTCACGGACCTTTTTCTCACATAAATCAGACTACAGCAGAACTTATTTGGAAACATCTCGGCAAAAAACTGAACAACATCCATCAATTTTCCACATAGGAAAGCCCATTGGTGAAAGACGAATGACGATAGTCACAGTGGAATTTGTCAAAGGTCGGAAAGAATGTTGATCAGCTGGGATTCAAACTCACAATCCCTGAATTGACAGCCTGTCTTGCTACTGACTGAGCTACCGGGGCTCGGCAATATATAATCTCTTTATATAATCTCTGTACATAAATGTTTTTCTATATTTTTGCCCAGATGTTTTTAAAGGGTAACTTCAGATTTGTTGCATATGGGAAATATATGCATATTTTAGATAGTAGACAATTGCATTTTGAGATTGATAAAATGCACTAAAAGAAAAGAATAAATTGTTCAATAAAAGCAATTTTTATTTTTCTCAGTATGTTTTACACATCAATGCTTAGATGTTTCAAAAGTCATCCACATCAAATATAACAGATAAGTGGTCTTA
>JASEVX010000005.1:55097139-55140315 GCA_031761405.1 Serripes groenlandicus | reverse complement strand
GTCTTCGTCGTAACCGACTATAGTCGGTTATTGATCAAAGGTTCATGGATGCTTCTGTAATTGTACGTTTTCGTTGTAACCGACAATAGTCGGTTATTGATCAAAGTTTCGCGGGTGATTGATTGTATGTCTTCGTCGTAACCGACTATATATTGGTCAAATGTTCACGGATGCTTGTGTGATTGTATATCTTCGTCGTCGTAACCGGCTATAGTCGGTTATTGGTCAAAGGTTCGCGGATGCTTGTGTAAGTGTATGTCTTTTTCGTTACCGACTATATTCGGTTAATGATCAAAGTTCGCGGATGCTTCTGTAATTGTATGTCTTCGTCGTAACCGACTATAGTCGGTTATTTATCAAAGTTTCGCGGGTGCTTGTGTGATTGTATGTCTTTGTCGTAACCGACTATATATTGGTCAAAGGTTCACGGATGCTTGTGTGATTGTATGTCTTCGTCGTCGTAGCCGACTATAGTCGGTTATTGATCAAAGGTTCACGGATGCTTGTGTGATTGTATGTCTTCGTCGTAACCGACTAAATTATCGTGGCTCGAGACGTACACACTTGTATAGTCGGTATTTGGTCCAAGTTTTACGGATGCTTGTGTGATTGCATTGCGGAGAGCGTACGAACCTGACCTGCATCTGCGATGGTCACAGTGTTTCTAATCATATCATCTACATGATGTTACTCTTTCTGTCAGCTTCTCTTGACGTCGACTCATCTTTCCCACTTGCAGACGTATTCTCACGCCTCTGCTGCAGACGACTATTGAAAACATTTTGGCATAAGACGCAATCGCTCATAATTGCTGGAATTTCAAAGGACCGTTTGCAAGGAATGTCCATAATTTACTAATTGAATATTTACTTATTTTAGCTTAAGTTCACGAGCCGATTAGGGACATGTTTCGCCAAAGAATCTACCATGTTTTCTATTGGTGTACTATAATGGGATAGTGTCTACCGGCACAACGCATGTGCACCTCTCATATAGACTTGCCATCGCTGTAGAACAGGGCGTTATTAGTCACCGGGCAGAAGCCCGCGACTTATATTTTTAATAGGTTTTCGAAATGACATGGGAGGACGAGTTATTATTAGAAAAAAAAAAAACGAATTTAAATGCCTTGAAAATATTACAATTGTGTTTATTTAAAAACATAAGATATGACACATCTAAAATGAAATAAATATTCCGATGTTTTAAGTATTTGCAGTTTCTTTATTTTGACTCGCATTTATGTTTTTTTTGTTTTATTTACGAAGACAAACAGTCCTCTATATTAGACTTGCAGCAAACTGTTATGTGTCAATATCAGGATAAAATTAACGTCGAATTCTACTTTTTATAGCAATTTTAACTTACTGAATGTTATTTTAATGTTCAAAGAAATGTCTTGATTTGTGAAGAATGCATTTACTTAGGTTTATCCATGTATATCTAAATATGAACTGTTTCTAAGCTGAAACTGATGATCATGTGACTAGCGAATACCGCCTGCGTAGATCAATCTCTTTATAGAGACTGACAGGGCTCGAATTTAGCACTTGCAAAATGCAAGTTAAAATCTAATTTTGCGAGTTCATTTTCTGTGAGCTTGCATATTTTTGCAAGTGCAACATTTTGATTTATCCGACGAGTTAAACTTCAGAAGGGAATCGTATTTTATAACATGCGCGCACCTGCTAGACTGAGGTACTGTATTTTCATATACTACATGTAATCACAACGCGATAACTACATACCTTTACGTCGCACAGTCTAATTCTTTACATACCCGCACCTGCTAGACTGATGCACTGTATTTTATTTTACTATTGATAGCGCGATGTTACTGTGTACAGTCTAATAGTCAAGTTTGTGCAGCCGGTGCATTGATAATTTAGTAAACAAAGATGTCTAAGCGCAAAATAATAAGTTTCTTTACGTCTTTAGAAGATAAAAACAACAATAATGAAGAACAACAAACATGTTACTCCCAAACAAAATAAAATAAATCGGCCATCCGTTAAAACTATGCAGAAATGGGACTGAGCGCCATATTAACTTGCGTCACGAAGTCGATGATGATGGGAATGTAAAAACAATAATCTGTAAAGATTTGTCCGAAATAAGGAAGGAAAGAATTACAATAAATTAACATGGTGTAGGGTTCAGTTTATGTTCAAAATAAAGTTTGAAATTGTACAACAATTTTAATGAAAATGTAACTGTTAAGCTGATTTTATATTTCGAGGATGGTCTTATTCATATATATTTGACTACATTTTAACATTTGTCAAAGTATGATATAATTAGGATGCCAAGCTAATATCATTTTGAGAAAAAGAGAAAACTCATGTCTTTAGTGATTTAACCCTTTTCTCATTGTTTTAAAAGTAGATTGCTGCAAAGGTGTCCAATGTTGAATTTAATAGGAGAAAGGTAAAATGACGTGCTATTGCATGCACATCCTAAATTGAATTTGTCTGTTTTGTGGTTTTATTGATAAATAATAAAATTCAAATATTCTGACAAACATCTTGAAAGTGTATGTGGAACTCACAAATCTTATAATTATTCCCTAATGAAAGCACTGTATACATACTAAGACTACTGATTGGCAAGATTACTCATTTACTGTTATGATCAATAATTAGTTGGCTGTGTGTATGGTCAACCTACCTTAACATGGAGATTGATCATAAACAATTATATTTCAATGAAGGACATTCACTTTGTTGACAAAAAATGCAAGTTATGATACATTTTCACTTAACCCCACCCCTTATGTACCAATATGCCTCTCAGTTGATAACCTCTTTCTTTCAACTACTATAATGTAAGTGGTATGCATAACTGCAGTATGGATTTCCGGCGACATTGATGCGTTGCATCAACTTTCTCTTGTTTGTAATATGAAACAATAAAGCAATTCATAGAATAATATATATTCTTCCTTATGCTTTTAACTTCCACTGTTTACTCACTAAATTTAATTTATTTCCTCCTCTCTCTCTCTCTCTCTCTTTTTTTTCTCTCTCTCTCTTTTTCTCTCTCTCTCTCTCTCTCTCTCTCTCTCGCTCTCTCTCTCTCTCTCTCTCTACCCTCTCCTTCTCTCTCTCTCTCACTCTCTCTCTCTCTCCCTCTCTCTCTCCCTCTCTCCGTAGCTCTGTCTCTCTCTCTCTCATGTACATCGTTATATGTGGATATATATGCAACTTTTAACCACATATGAAAATACATAGTTTTTTTGCGAGTTTTCTTATTTCGTTCTTTCTAACATATGTCTGTCTGTCGGTCTGTCTGTCTCTGTAGCTCTGTCTGTCTGTCTCTAACCCCTCTCTCTCTCTCTCTCTCTCTCTCTCTCTCTCTCTCTCTCTCTCTCTCACTCTCTCTCTCTCTCTCTCTCTCTCTCTCTCTTTGTCTCTGTATGTATGTATGTATGTATGTCTGTCTCTCTATTTGTCTCTCTCTCTCTCTCCGTATGGCTGTCTGTCTGTCTGTCTGTCTGTCTCACTCTCTATCTCTCTCTCTCTCCATCCCACTCTCTCCTTTCTCTCTCTCTGTCTATGTCTGTCTGTCTGTCTGTCTGTTTTTCTCTCTCTCTCCATCGCTCTCTCTCTCCCCCTCTCTCTCTCTCTCTCTTCTCTCTCTCTCTCTCTCTCTCTCCCTCTCCTTTCTGTCTGTCTGTCTGTCTGTCTGTCTGTTTTTCTCTCTCTCCATCGCTCTCTCTCCTCTCTCTCTCTCTCTCTCTCTCTCTCTCTCTCTCTCACTCTCTCGCTCTCTCTCTCTCTCTCTCTCTCTCTCTCTCTCTCTCTCTCTCTCTCTCTCTCTCTCTCTCTCTCCCCCCCCTCTCTCTCTCTCTCAGCAAATAAACTACTAATATTCATATATTCATATCCGTTATAAAAAAAGCGATCTTACGAACTTTAATAAGCCTGATAGTTGTTAAATCACTACAGGTACATATAGACCGTGGGCCAGAATGACAACCCCCCCCCCCCCCCATAGGGAATTTTCAACACTATGTTTTTCTGAAAGCCCAATGTCTGTAGAGCATATTCCTGTTTTCTGCCACCTGGGTATTGGTTCTTTACGGAAATATAGCGGTTTATAATACGTGACCCTTATGAAAATTGTAAAAAAAAAAAAAGAAAAAGTGAAAAACATTAAATTGATTTTTATTGATGGTAAATAGTTCTTATAGTGATATGTTTAAGGATAAGAAGTCAAACAGGCTTTTAAATGAAGTATTTTGACTATCATAGTATCAAATATTTACTCCGCAATATATGTTACTAACATTTTGTAACACATTTTACATTTTGATTTATATAAATAGGTGACCAACCATCCTTCATTCTTCATCTATAGGCAGTTTTTTACACAATGTTGTTCTGTAATAATTGTATGTTTAATATGTTTAATGAAAGGAAGTTATATATGCTTTTAAATCAAGTATTTTGACTATCATAATATCAAATATAGGCTACTAAGATTTTGTCATACATTTTACATTTTGATTTTCGAAAATTAGCCATAGTTTGCCTAAAAAACTATTGTTTTTCTAATGAACCAATGTTTGCAGACGGCTTTTTAACCGACATCTGAAAAAAATACCAATTTGAAAAGGAAATATAGTATGTAAAACATTATCATTAATCAAGCACACTCATTTCGGGCTCATCATCATTCTCAATGCTGGAGTCATGTTCTTTCACCATTGGGCTAACAGTCTATGTGGAAAAGCAGCCAGTTGCTTGGAGAGTATGTTGTGTGGGGTACTGGTGTGAGAAAACCAGGAAGCATATGAGTAGGTGAACTGGCCGCCGTGATATGACTGAAACATTGATAAAAACAGCAATAAACCCGAATCAATCAACTTCGGACCTTTAAGAAGTAAAGCCTGTACACCTTCTGCGCTCATATGATTTAATGGACCGTGGCAAATATGTATCTGTTACAAAGTCAACTCTGCTGGTCTTAGGAAGTTGCTTAAAAAGCATATAAGCTACATTCTCAAATGTGAAGGGTAGGTACATTGGTCAAACTCTGAATCACTGCATTTCCATCAATTACATAATTAATACAAAATCATTTTTTGGGCGAACAGTAGTTGGTTCAATTGAAATGTCTGTATAGTGAAGAAGCTTAGCTTTGTCTCTCTTCATTGGTATGCCATCTGAAGTTGTGAGAGACCATTGGACTGGACCAATGGGATATAGCAGTGTTATGCTGAAGCAGCAAGGATGATGAGCTGACCAAATATATTGCGTTCCTCTCTGATCTGCATCAGTTTATAATTGGATGAGGTCACTTTCTTTGAGACTTGTGCGGTAGAAAATGTCTCCATATTGGTCCGCTTCAGTGGATCATGGAAGGAAGCAGAGTGTTTGACAAGTCTTGTATCTATGAATTCAGCCATTACTCTTTGGCCGGTTTTCATGACATGAAGGAGTGAATCAGCGATATCAGTGGCAGCTGGAACCCCAGACGACAAACAGTAAAAGTGATTCATGCTATTATCACCACTGAATGGATTCAAAAATGGATTTAAAAAACCTTCAACTGCGGCAATAACTCATTGAACATCTTTCCCATTAGCTTGAACTTTGGCTAGTTGCAGTTCGGTGTGACAAGACTCTTCCTCTGATACCATATCTGTAGACACGAGGGTTGCCTCTACGTAGTTTGCTCTCATGTGCATTGTCATGCACTAGCGGAAATTTCTACTAAATATTAAATCCCTGTGTTTTGGCATGACGGTTAATTGTCTGCTCGATATTTCTATCAACTGCATTCCTGGATCTTGGGAAGCTGACCTTGATACACTGAATCGATTTTGAGCTAACAACTGCCTTGCTCCTGGTTGAGTTTCGTCTAAATTCATAAGGGCCAGGAGATACACTGGAATATATCTGGCATAATTGTTGTGGTCCAGAGCAAAGAACAATGGACACAGTTCATATAATGCTGCAACATGTAAATCAAGATCATTCTCTTTTGTTGATCTGATCAGCATGAGAACCATTTTCACAATGTTCATATATTGTAACCAGAACCTGGCAGTTTCCTCATACTGGCCGCCTGATTGCTGATTTAAAAGCCTGATAAGATATATATAGGAGCATACGTTCCAAGGAGCATACGTTCAAAGCCCTCTGCCATAAGTTATGAACACGCAAGGCTCTGGTATAGTGTTTGCCAGACATAACCTTGTCCAGTGATCCACTAACGCAGACTCCTAGACTACACCACAATTTCTGCCAATCCATTATGCTTCATAAGTTTACCATTTAAGAATTGTACCAAAGAACGCGCAGAGTGTATGGAAAAACTCCCATTCTAACTATAATGTTGCTAAATTCAGGAGCGAAACTAGTGAATATGCTTTTTTTGGCAACAGCAATGTTAAATGTAGCAATGGCGTGTTCTTGACCAACTTCATGGTTTGCAGTTAGCGAATACTGTAATAACGAGCACAGCTCGTTATGAGGTTTAACCTTAATAAGGGGAAAATTTCTATATTCAGTATGGAAAAAAATTGGGTGCAAAGATACTACGGCCCGACTCATGAAAGCCAAATGAAATTACATAGAACAAAGCAGGGGACCATGACCGACATTTATTCATATCCGGCCGACGTCACATCCGGCCAAATCAGGCTGGTTTCCGAGATTACACAATAAATTATTTTTATCCGAAAAGCTGAAAACCAGCACTCTTTTTTCGTCTGTCAACCGTTAACCGCCATTTCTTATAAGGTAAGAAATCTTTCGTTTTCCCTCGAATAACATTAATTAACCCAGAAAAGATCACTGTTTATTTAGTCGTTTGTGTAGTTAAATATAAAAAATCATGCCTAGATATCTGCGAATCAGCGAAGTTTTGTATTCATTGACGGATGTTCCTGGCGATGGAAATTGTTTTTTTCACTGTCTGAGCTACGCTCTTCATGGTGATTTTTCTTGTTCGTCTATGCTACGAAATATCATTTGTCAGAATGTTTTAAATGACTGGATCAACAGGAAGGATGATGTTTCTGTATGTCATGGGTTATATATCACAAAAGAACTGTACACCATCGGTATGCTTGAAGGAAACTGGTGGGCGACTGCTTGTGAAATTAATATGGCTTCAACGGTTTTGAATGTTAATATTGTCATCCATTTAAAGAATGGAGATCTATTTCAAACTGCTTCTTACTGCCCTAATCAGACACAGCAAGGGAGCACTATAAACATATTGCTTGAGAACAACCACTTTCAGGTTTTAAATAACACTTGTAATGTCAATGAACCTCAGGTTTTAAATAACACTTGTATTGTCAATGAACCTCAGGTTTTAAATAACACTTGTATTGTCAATGAACCTCAGGTTTTAAATAACACTTGTAATGTCAATGAACCACAGTTTTCAGATATTTCCAAGCCTATCATAAATCAGCAGCCACACACTGATTCCTTTGTTGGCCCATCCAAACAAATGCAATTTGAACATTCATATTCATACAAAAGACAAAATACTGACAATACTTTTAAAAAATTAAAACAAACACACATTAACGATGAAACATTCAAAATTTGTAAAAAGTTAGGTATCTGGGCTCAAGAAAATGAAAATCAATTATTGAGAACAAAGCAGGCATGTAATTTAAAGAGGCAAATAAAAAATAAGTGTAAGAAATTCAACCTTTTACCTGATCATATCCCAGAAGCCCCACCACAAACAGAAAATGAAAAATTTGACATGGCTATGACTGCAATTCGTGCTTTTGAATTGCAACAAATGTCATACACCATTGACTTGTGTGATATTTGTAATGAGAGAAGATTAGAAATGGATATTAAAGGTAAAATTTGCAAGCGTTGCAGATCAGATAAGTCTGATGTAAAAATGTTTTCATGCCAAAATAACATGGACCCAAAAATGTTACCAACAGAATTAGCAAATATGACAATGATAGAACAACAACTTATAAGCAGAATATCTCCATGCCTGCATGTTCATATGTTAAAACATGGTGGGGTTGCTTCAAGTGGTCACTGTGTAACATTTCCTCAAGAGATAAATGAACCAGCACAAATATTTCCAAGATTGCCATCAGAGATTAAAGTTATAAAAGTAAAAAAACAAGGTAAAAATGATACAAGCAAAGAATTTAGAGTTCGTCGTAAGCATATAGAAATGGCTTTAGTTTGGCTTAAGAAAAATAATGATGCATACAAAGATATAATAATATCAGCCGAAAGGTTAAACAACTTGCCTGATGATGGGGAAATTGAGCTTATTCCAACCGCAGAATATAATGCTAATGCTCAGCACATTAATGATCTTGGTCCTGCACCTGAACAATTAGACATTAACCATGTTGATGGTGAAACAGCTTCATGTGCAACTTTACCTGACCCAGGAATTAATTTGCAAAGTGAGATTCAAGATATTGTCAGAGAAATAACGGGCAAAAATGATGCAAATGTAACTGTAAATAAAAGGGGGATGATATCTATTCCTTGGCCAACAAGAAATGACACACCATTGTCTGAATTTACAACACAACATTTCTTTACATTAGCTTTTCCGTGTTTATTCCCATATGGAGCTGGAGATTTTCATGTAAATAGAAAAATAACATGTAAATCTATGGCAGACTGGGCAGATCATTTGTTATGGTACAAAGACGGGCGTTTCGCTGAACATCAATATTTTAAATTTGTCGTTCACAATATGATAATGAGAAAAAATGCAATAGAAAAGGGATCTTTTATCATCAGGCAACAACTTGGAGATAATCACATTTCGATTCAACAATTAAGACAGTCTATTGAATCAGGGGATTGTTCTCTTTCAAAGAAAATTATTCATCTCAGTGCAACACTAAGAGGCACTTCTCAATACTGGACACAAAGGGGGAATGAACTTAGGGCGCTAACTAGATTCAAAATATGCAAAGGCCATGGCCTTCCCTCTTTTTTCACCACAGGAAGTTGTGCAGAGTATCACTTTAAGCCACTGAAAAGATTATTGAAATTGTACGCAAAGGCTACATGTGATAAAGATTTAGATTTGGATGATAGCTCCGTCATGTTTAATACCTTACAAAAGTATACACATATTGTTGCCCATTACTTTGATATGCGAACAAAATCATACTTCCAATCTGTTATGGGACCAGTTTTTGGTGTTAACACTTACTGGTATCGCCAAGAATTTGCTAAGTCTCGAGGCATGATTCATTGGCATGGTCTTTGTTGGCGTCAGGATAGAGAACCTCACAACTTATTATATGAAGCTATTCAGGCAGGTCTTTCTTCTGATGATTGTGCCTCAAAACTTGAACAGTGGGCAAAAATAAATTTTGAAATTACTGCAAACCACCCTGCTGGTAAGGATGAATCTGGTAATTCTATCAAAAGTCTATGGCCACCACCAGAAGGAACTGCACCTGCTCCTCCACAACATAAAAATCCTCTTATAAAATTGTTAATGGATGTAAGTGAGTCTCAAGAAACATTATTGGAAGACTATCTGCTTCTTACAAATAGATTTAATATGCACAGATGCTCAGATTACTGTTTGACAACCAAAAAAGGTAATAAAAGACTATGTCGTATGGAATTCGGAAATTCTGAAGAACCTGGTAAGCCAATAAGAAATTCGCCTGCTTTAGTCAAAGATAAAAATGGCTCACTTCGCCTTGAAATGTCAAGAGATCACCCAAACCTTGTACAACATTCTCGTTTTCACACACAAGGCTGGAGGGCGAATGGCGATATCTCGATTATTTTATCCAAAAGTAACCCTGACAATCCTTCAATAGATGAAATAAATGCCACTGAAAGGTATATTACTGGATATGCATGTAAAGGTAATCAACCAACAGGTGCAATATCCGATCTTTTCAATGATATGGTAAACTGCTCAAATGATGATTCTTCAGGATCAGCGAAGTCTCTTTGTAACAAAGTGCTGATAAGTACTGTAAAAAGGGACATATCAGCTGTAGAAACATCATTTGAATTGTCCAAGTTACCACTGTATAAATGCAGTCACCAATTTCAATCTGTCAGTTTATCTGGTGTAAGGATTTTAGAAAAAGGAGATGTTAATATTTCAAAAAGAAATGCGCTTGACCGATACATTAACAGAGATTTAAAGGATCACTCATCTTTTTATGAATTCATTTGCAAAAATAACAAAGTACCCGTGTTTTCTGGCTGTACAACTAAAGCTACTTGGCCCTTACAGGAGGAATACTGTAAATCAATGTTAGTCATCCATTGGCCAAATTGGAGGAATCTCTCTAGCATTAAACATGACAATTACACCTGGTCTGAACAAATGCAAGAATTTCTCAAGTCAGATAAATGCCCAAATTTTGTGAAAGCAGAAATAGAGCGTGCCCAAAAAAAGGTAAATGACCAATTAAATGAAGATCCCGAAGAAAGCATGCTTTTTTCCTCGCAACAGCCTGAATGGATGGATATTGTCAAACCTAATGCTGAATTTGAAAATCTTGAAGACAATTCTGATTTTGATTACAATAATGGAGGGGACGAATATGATTGGACAATAACCTCCCTTAATTACCCATCTGATTTTGGGTTAAAGTGGATGGACAGTCTTAAAGATCATTTAGTTCCTAATGATGATGTTTTACAAATTCCTGATGTTGTCTTAGCAAATATGAATGAAGACCAAAGATTTGCATTTTCTATTGTCATGGACTGTATCATGTCCTTCTTAAATGAAACTCCTGCTTTTAAACCACTCAGAATGATTGTTACTGGTACAGCTGGCTCTGGCAAATCATTTTTAATAAATTGTCTAGTTAAGGCAACAAGATTACTTTTTCAGACAAATAAATGTGTTCAAGTCATCTGTCCAACTGGCAACAGTGCCAATTTAATTTCTGGTGTTACTCTTCATAGCTTTTTAAAGGTACCAACATCTTATAAGGGTAGAGAAATGTCTGCACTAGAGGGATCTGCTGGGGAACAACTCCAAAATAATTGTGATGGCCTCCGCATGCTACTTATAGATGAAAGATCTTTAATAGGCTCTACAACCCATGGGTGGATGGAATTTAATGCCAAATATGGTATGAATAACGGTCAAACCTATTCAAAGTCTTGGGGAGGTCTTCCAGTTGTTGTCGTTTTTGGTGATGACGTACAACTCCCACCTGTCATGGATTCCCCTGTTTATGATTGTAAAATGCAGTCACCTGCAGCTATGCATGGTGTTTTAGTATGGCAAGAATTTTCGACGGCTGTCACATTACATAAATGCATCCGACAAAATGTAGAGGAGGTACAATTTAAGAATACTCTAACAGCTGTAAGAAATTATACAGTTACACCAGATCAAGCTATTTGGCTTCAATCTTTCCAGTGGAATGCAGTTAAACTTAAGTATGGGAATGCTATTGCACATAATATTAGTAATCATGGTTTGCATGTTTTTCCGAGCCATAATGAAGTTTGGGGTCACAATAAGCAAAAGATTTTGGAAGTTAATAAACTTTATCCTATTGCTAAAATCACTGCTTTGTTCAAGGGTGTACATGCCAAGTCTGTAAACAGAGACAAGTCAAATGGACTTTTACACACTATATTTTTGTGTAAAACATCAAAAGTAATGCTCACTTGTAATATTTGTGTCCCATTTGGTTTATTCAATGGTGCAACAGGTGAAATTGTTGATATCATTTATCCTGCATCTAAAAAACCGTCTGATGTTTTGCCAAAAGTTGTTATGGTTGAATTCCAATGTTATACTGGTCCTCCGTTTATTGAATCCCACCCAAAATTAGTGCCTATTCTTCCTATTGAAAGAATTGTAGACTGCATTTGTCATTCATGTAAGAGAAAACAAATTCCTCTAAAGCTTGGTTGGGCAACAACCATACATAAATGTCAGGGAATGACTATTGGAAAAAATCAACCATACCGTTATATAGTCATAAATCCAGGAACAAGAGCATTTGAATCAAGAAATCCTGGTGCTCTTTTTGTTGCCCTGTCACGAGCAAAAACAGCAGGAAATCTATCAACTGAGCCTGATTTTATATGGCATCCTTCAATTATGGTGAATGAGGACAGACTTTGTCACAAAGTTACAACTAATAGAGTAATAGCAAGGGACAAGGAAATAACTCGAATAGCAAAGTTATCATTAGAGACTAAAAAAGAATACAACAGACTTCTAAATGAGCATGCTTTTGATCTGCTACTTGAGAGGATTATATTGTCTGAAGAGTAATATCCAGTGAAATGTATGATGTAACTTAAAGTTTGGGTGATATGATAATCGCCCTCCTGTAAATGACAAAACAAACATCAGAAAATATGCACAGTTAGCACTAATTATAAGTAGGCGTTCAGAGCAGCAGGTAACAATTATTGAAATGTCACTATAAAATAGATATCTTAATTTAATACTGGTAATTTAATTTCATCTGTTACCTTCCTTCATATTGTTCAGTCACAGACACACATCAAATGCAGGTTTGATTAATTTGTTTTAAAATTTCAATTTCATCATATCACAGTATTTCTGTATCACAGGACAGATCACTTATTTATGGGTGACACACCAGTACTAGGCTATGAAAATGTGTATTGGTATTAAAACAACGTTTATTCATGGTTATGTTTTGTAAATATACTTGTTAAGTTTGTTTTTAAAATATGAGTGATGTAATTCAGCTCATTGTAACTCATCCATCAGGTCTGAGTTTAAAATGGACATTTTAAAAACTACCACTTGTCATACAGAGTTAACAACACATTGTGGAAAAAGGAACACTTTTATAATGAGCAAGTTTTCCTTTTGTTACAATGGTATCAACTTCATTCAATAAATATACTTTAAATTGGAGATATTTTAGCATTATTTAAAATAAAAGATGTTTAAAAAGTCATATGCTGAAGATTTATTGTTTGTGCTATTTAAAAGGTTAATATCAGTTGATAATGATTGAAAAAATGGCAAACTGAAACAGAAAATATCTGGAAAGTGGAGGCTAATAGATTATTTTGATTGTTGCAATGCCGAAAAGTTGTATATTTCTGTTATTTTTACCAAAATTGTGTTAAAATTAACAGCAGTTTTATTTTTAGATTACAACATTCTAACAAAAATGGGAAAAGACCTGGTAATCATTGCATGTGACTCCAGGGGACGTAACCTTCAGTCATTTATAAGCAGAAAGTATAGATGCCTTTCAGACCAGTACATTCTTAGAATTGTAATACTGCCAGGTGCTACAATTCAGAGAATTATTACAGAAATTGAATCTGTGTTGAAAAGTTTTTCACCATCAGGTGAATCTCAAGTTGTTCACATTATTATATCTGCTGGCATTTGTAATTTCACTGAGAAATTGATACATCTTGGTGGAACTGAGTTAGCATATAACAGATCAGACTCAAAGCTATCCTTTATTTCAACAAGTATTGAACATATTTATGATCAGTTTTCTTCTATAGTTTCTTGTCAGGTGCAAACTCAATTGACGACAGTGGCCCCTGTATCCATCAAACATTTTCAGCAGTTTCAAATGGATAAAAACAGACTTTTTTATTCATTTTTCACTGATACTGATATTGACTCAATGCAAAGACAGTTGGAGGAGGATATCAAAGTCATCAATCACATCATTTGTGAAAAAAATAGCATGCAATCCCTGTCAACACTTAGGTTTGATCGTGATCTTTTAAGAACTTCAATTAAAAAAAGAAAGAATTCTTCTAAATCTGTTGTAAAATATAATTTCAATAAGTTTTATGATGGTGTTCATCCAAAAGATTGTCTGCAAGAAAAATGGTTCACTTTAATATGTGAGAATTTGTTGTCAAAAGTAGTAATTGCTCCCAATCAGCCATCTGCATCTGGAACAACAATTTGAATTGATTGGGGTTTAATGCTGTTTTCAACAATTTCTCAAGTCATATCACGGCGACCAGTTCACCTACTAATATGTTTCTTGGCTTTCTCACACCTGTACTTCATATAATATTCTTTCCAAGCAACTGGCTGCTTTTCCACATAGACTGATAGCCCATTGGCGTTAGACGAATAACACTAGTTACAATGACATTTGTCAAATGTCAAAAAAAATGTTTGTCAAGCTGGGGTTTGAACTCACACCACCTGGATTGACAGCCCGTGTCGCTACGGACTGAGCTACAGGGGCTCTGAAACTTGAAAAGAGTGAATAAAAGAAAAAAAATAGTCATAATGAGCTATTTCTCCTTGTGCCACAATTATCTTATCCTTTTTCAATTATCAAACTTACCCATTTAAATATTTTCCATAACTTATCTGAATGTTTTCAATTTTTTCCACTGTTGATTCATTGTATGTGGGAAAGGGATCACACAGTTTTACTTTGCATAGAAAATCTCTTAAAGTGGCACTGGTTTTTGTATAACCCTGGGTAGCATGGTAGGCACTTGGGGATTACTTTCTTTTTGTCCGGGGCTGTCCGTCTGTCTGTCTGTCTGTCACACTTTTTCATCACACTTTCAATGAGCAGGTGCAGGTGACACGTGCTCCATGGAGCACGTCAATTCTAGTTTAACAATTGTTCAGTAACCTCATCACAGCCTTTCCTTGCAGTGATTTTTGTTTTATACTGATTTCAACAATAATCAGTTTTTGTTGTTGTTTTATGCCGCTTTCAATAATTGTAGTCTTAATATAACTCAGAATAGCTATTATACCTTCATCTATTTTGCATTATTACAAATGCCAGCAGAAATTGCTAATTGAACATCATCTTGCACTTAAATCATCTATGCTTTTTCAGGTTTTTCTTTAAATATGTCAGAACAATTTTGTATTTAAAATTACTCAACTTTAATGAAACACAACTATAGTGGGTGACATGACAGTCGCTAACTGTATTGTGTATATAAAAACATGATGGGATCATGACACTGGTGATTAAATGATAAATTAACATCACACACACATTTTTACATGTTGAACCCAAACATTAAAATAGCTTAATCATGTACAAATATATAACTAATTTATAATATGTGTCTTAAAAATGACTGAAGGCTATTTACTCTGGGGTCTACCGTCTCCTTAATTTGGTTCAGCTGAGGAATTGTTATTGTTTTTTACATGACTGACCCCAAACCAAGTTCTTTGAATACTGGTATTTAGAATTAAATTGTTTTTTCCTCCACATGTTGTATGTTTAACACCTAACTTCTCTCTTTTCAGCCATAGTCAATTTTTCAAATTGTTCATAGTTTCGACAAGATGTTTTTCAAATTCAGCTGTTGCAGATTAATTTTGTTGTATTCAGATTTAGGTCATGCAATGTTGGCAGTACTTACCCATGAATTATATACTGTTGTATCTTGTACGGCAAAATGGTTATCATGAAATAAATGTTCTCAACATTTATCATAACAGGTCGACTTCTCTTTATCTCTTTCATTTAAAATATAATTGGTATCTTTGGTAATGCCTTAGCTTGATCAGTAGATATTATATATACATGTACCTTTTTATCCCCCAGTTATTCTGTAAGTACTGTTCTATTTATGTTATTGTTTTTTAAACCTGAAATTGATACATGGAATAATTAAGGTTGTTAAGCTGTAACAATCTGTTGGAAGAATTGATTTTATCATGCAATGTGCAGATTATGGGATATATAACCCTGGTTTGATAAACTTTGATGTTTATCAGTATACTTATTTTTAGAAATGACGTAATCATCGGAACTATTTTTCTTAAATATAAATGAGCCATTATCTACCAGAAAACCAAAATTGTTGACCAGGAAAAGCATCGTCCCGGATCAGCCTCAGCATGTTGCGCAGGCTAACCATTTATGAATAGGCTTTTGTAATTGTGTATGTTATTTCCTAAAACTAGTTAAAATGAATGTAATTTACCTGAAAACATATTTTACATGCAAGATAAATAGAATATTACGTCTCTGACTTTCGACATAAAATTGATCTGACTCGGCTGGGAGAAATGATAATTTTCTCGACAATAGTATTAATTCTCCCAACCTCATCACATAAAGTTCATATTTTAAGTCAGGGATATAATATTCTCTATCATGATTCATATATATATCTTCTATGTTATATTTGTTTATTATTAATTAATTGAATGAGATTAATTTATAATCATTTAAAAGAGACAATCTTCAAATGTCTATGGAAAAAGATAAGGATCATTATGTGCAGCAATCTTATTAACCCATTTGAAGGCTTCCTCACATACACATATAGAAAATATGATTATTGAATGTATTTGAAAATATTGTGGCAAAAGGATAAATTGCTCATTATGGGCAACATTTAAATTAAATATCTGTTTAAGTTGTCTGATAAAGGAGTTTTAAGTTTATTACTTTTCAGTTACTTTCTTGAAGAATCTTTCCAATTGTTCATATGTTACATTTTAGGGTAGACTCCTTTGTAGTCATGTATTAGTTTACTATTGTATTGTATAGGGAATAAGGGATCCCTTGCATTCCAGTATGTCATCACATTTTCCTTCAAAATCACTTTTCAAAGCAAAAAATTAAAACAATTTATCAGGTATTTATCATATTCTGTATTTTCATTTAACCCTTTCCCTCTTACGACTATTCTGCAGCAGATGACTTTGAACATATTTTGTCAAAAACTAGGAAATCTCTTTAATTGAATGGATAACCAATGACTAAAAGTTGAAAACATTATTGCAAAAGGAGAAATTGCTTGTTTTGAGCAATTTCTGCTCATGTCACTATGTTTTGAAAAAGCCGTCTGCTGCAGAGGCGTCAGAAAGCGTCTATATGAGTGAAGGGGTTAAGATTTGCAGCAAAAATTGTACATGTATCCAATTATGAGAAGTGTCAATTTCCATATCATTTTTCTCTTTTTAAAAGAAGTGTTACAGTTCTTTATCATACACTGTGACCACAAGTTATGATGTTTTGCTTACTGAATTATCACACCATATTTCATTTGTTTAGGTTTAAAAATCCGTGTTAGGTATTTTGACAGTCTTATATTTACATGTACATTTTAGAAAAATGAGGTAAAGGGGGAACTTGAATGGTGTAAAAGTAAAACACATCCAAATTGCATTTTAAAAATTTGCTCTTTTACGCCTCTGCAGCAGATGGCTTTTTGAAAACATAGTGACAAAAGAAGAATTTCCTCAAAGCTAGCAATTTCTCCTTTTGCCACAATGTTTTCCATTTTCAGTTATAGATTATCCATTCAAATATAAAGATTTCATATTTTTTGACAAAAAAGGTTCAAATTTGTCTTCTGCAGAATTGTTGCATGAGGTAAAGGATTAAGTTTTTCTACATGTATATATGCTTTCTGAGGGATATGTATCAGACTTTTTAAAACATAATGACAAAGAAAGAAATTGCTCTCTTTGTTAATTACACTTTCACTATAACAGGTTTTCCATAATTTCACAATGTGTTCCAAGTTGTCTGCTGCAGATATGTTGTATGAGGGAAAAAGGGTTAAATCTAGCAGGATTATTATAAAATAAGTGTTGGAGGGATTCTTATTGTATTTTCTATCTACCAATGGTAATTAGTACAAGTCTTACGTGTTAACCCTTTCAAACTTTCTGATGCCTCTGCAGCAGACAACCTTTGAAAATAATCACACTATTTAATGAGATATATCAAATTTATTTACAGTTGATGTGAAAATTGTCTGCTTCTGATTTGTTGTATATAGGGAATATTATACAATTATGGCCTTTTCAGCTGTTATACATGATGTAATATGCACCAAAAAAATCATTATTGACTGAGGCGATAGCCTAGGTCAATAATGATTTTTTTGGTACATATCAACATCATGTATAACAGCTGAAAAGCCCATAACTGTTTTATTATATAACCCTCAATTTATCATATTGTTTTGATATTGATCAACTTAAAAGAAAACAGAGGACCACTCAAGGAACATTTCTGTACAGTTTGAGTTATATTGACAGTTATTGTCGTTTAGAAATACAGGAAATGATCAATGGAAGTCAAACGCTTGATTGCATTTAATCATGATCATCCGAACGAGCTTCGGAAGTTTCCGTGGTCATTCGGAACACGCCTCGGAAAATTCCGTAGGATACGGATGGAGGCGAAGGATATGAATAGGCGGCTCATGGGATTCACCGGTCTTCCCCTGTTACTATTTATAAAACTGGTGCATATCAGAAAAAATGGTGCATATCGCAAGATATTTTTTCTAAAAAGTTACTTTTTAGCCAATGAAAAAGCGTCTATTTATAGGTAATATAATAAAGTTCTATATTGACTCCTGTCAATCATCTTTATGAATTTCTTTGCCAAAATATCATTCTGTTCATGTTGACTGTTAAATTTATAATGAGCTGCTTCACACATTTAAACTTACTTTCAAGGATTTTTGAGTTCATAGTAAATGTAACATTGATGGCTTTATAAAATAACCTTTCTCAAGGGAGCAGTTTTCATAGTGCCATTAGTGCTTTACAGGAAAGAAACATATAAAAGGCTGCACAGAGATGCATACTGATCTGTATCAAAACTGGTCTTGGAGCCTTGAAGCTTGGTTTTGTGTGTCATGGCTTATATATATTGTTCAGTGTGTGTATATACCATGTGACTTATATGTCACAAATGCTACGGCAGACAGATATATTTTACTTCGGTTTATATTTTACTTTGGTTTAAAAGTAAAAAGAAAGGTATCTTTTTTATTTCTTCATCATTTTTAGTGAAACATGGCGCAGTCTACGCTAACGGAACGGTTACGGGTTTTCAACGGAGTTTGATGATTAGTGGTTTTGTTTCTTCAAACACTTCGATGAATCTTTTCTCAAAATTTATTAATATCGCCGACAGCCGGAGCATTATCAAAACTGGATTTTAAGAAGAGGTTCGTTGAAGTGTTTAAAAAAATTAGAGCACAAATCAAACTCCTATAAAAGACCGGAGATAGGAAATTGTAAGCGCCGTAGACAGCCCCATGTTTCAATAAAAAGTTCCATTGCCTCTCACCTCTGATCTATGTGAGAAAGTAGTCAGTGGCTTCGAAAGAATGTTGTGTAAGTACTGGTGTGGGAAAGCCAGGAAAACATGGGTAGGTGCACTGACCGCCGTGATATGACCAAAGCTGTTGAAAGCGGCGTTAAACTCCAAACAAACAAAATTCAATAAAAAGGGTGAAGAAATAAAACAAAAGTCACCATTGTTTTTACATTCTTATCAAGAGCAATTATTGCTGTCAGACCATGCAAATATGACGTAAAAAGTCATATGGTATACACACACTGTTGTTTTTAACTCTAGTTATCTTAAATGTGTTTGGCTATTTAAATAACAAAAATCAAAAAAGGTACATGTATGTAATTCTACTGATAAGATTCATTTTATTTTATTTTATTTTATGAATACTCCTTTTTTTAGTTCAGTTTCTGGTCATCATTTTGGACCATTTTGGAAAGTTTTCTAAATTCAAAATTTGGCTCTTTCAGAGGTGGCCTCCACGTGGCAAGAGCTGGGCATCATTTTCTAATTTAATTTTGATGGCTGACAACCTCTTAAAATCCCAATAGTTGAAATAGTAAATATTTTCTCAAATACAATAAATCTACAGTATACTTTTTTGAAGAGATCTAAGTCAAACATTTGACATGACTAATTTGTATTGTTATAAATTCTTTATTTTTAGCTCACCTATGCACGAAGTGATCACATTTTGTCCGGCGTCCGTCCGGCGTGCGTCGTCAACATTTGACCTTAGTTGTTAACACTCTACGGGCTACATTTTGCATGCAATCTTCATGAAAGTTTATCACTCTGGAGGCCACATTTTCAACTTGAGCATGTTAAAACTTTATCAGAATGTTTGTCTGGATGATATGTAGGTCAAGTTCGAACACGGGTCACTAGGTCAAATTGAAGGAAAATCTTGTTAACACTTTGGATGACACATGTTTTGCTTCAGTGACTTGAAATTTGGTCAGAATGTTGAGCTGAATAATATCTAGGGCAAGTTCGAATATGGGTCATGCCGGGTTAATAACAAGGTCATTAGGTCAAATTGAAGGAAAATCTTATTAGGTAACACTTTGGATGCAGAATTTTTTGCTTCAGCAGCTAGAAATTTGGTCAGAATGTTTGTCTAAATGATATCTAGATCAAGTTCAGATATTGGTCATGCCGGGTTAAAAATTAGGTCACTAGGCCAAATTGAAGGGTAATTTGTTAACACTCTGGATACTGCATTTTTAATTTCAGCATGATGAAACTGTATCAGAATGTTTTTCTTGATGATATGTAGACGAAGTTCGAACATGTGTCATGCTGGGTCAAAAACTAGGTCACTAGATCAAACTGAAGGAAAGTCTTGTGAACACTTTGGATGCGGCAATTTTTGCTTCAGCTTCAAGTTTATATATGGGTCATATTGGATCAGAAACTAGGTTAATAAAGGAAAATATTGTTCAAACTCCGGAGACCGCATTTTTACTTGAGCAAGTTGAAACTTTGTCAGAATGTTGTCTTGATGATATCTAGTCCATGTTGGAATATGGCTCATATCAGGTAAAAAAAATATAGATCACTATGCCAAATGAAGGAAAATATTGTTAACACTGGAGGTTGCATTCAGAATAATTGTCTTGATGTGTTTTGCATTGCAGCATTGTATAATTAAGGTGAGCGATCCAGGGCCATCATGGCCCTCTTGTTTTATATGTTAGGCTATTTATAAGGAAAAGGGAAAAATGGCATATGTATGTTATCCCATTCTTTTAATTTTGATTTTTTATAAATTTATATATATATTCATTTTCAGTTACTACCATGTATTAAAACAGCAGTCAATGACATTCTGCATACAGTTTAATTTAAAACAGTGAATGGATTAATAAGTGATATACCCTTTGGTCATTGGTACTTGTTTATACAATGATAATTGCATGCATCTTTGACTGTGGGGTTATATTCTTTCCTGCATAAACATCAAAACATTGAGAGCAACCTTTGGAATCACAGCTGTCATTGTGATAACTGGAGAGGAAGCTCATATATTAAGGCAGTTAGTGATACATCCTGTGGTCATTGGTGCTTGTTATAACAATGAAAATTGCATGCATATTTGCCTGTGGGATAATACAACTTCCTGCATTAACAGCAAACAAGGGAATAGATTGAAAGCAACCCTTACACTCATGGAATTACAGCTGTTGTGGCATAACAGGGGAGGAATTCAGGGAATGGATTAAGAAGTTATTATAGGCAGTTAGTGATATACCCTTTGGTCATTGGTACTTGTTTATACAATGATAATTGCATGCATCTTTGACTGTGGGGTGATATTCTTTCCTGCATACACTTCAAAACAGTAAATGGATTGAGAGCAACCTATGCAATCATGGAATCCCAGCTGTTATTGTGATAATTGGAGAGGAAGCTCATATATAGGCAGTTAGTGATATATCCTGTGGTCATTGGTGCCTGTCATAACAATGAAAATTACATGCACCTTTGCCTGTGGGATAATATAACTTCCTGCATAAACAGCTAACAATGGAATAGATTGGCATAACAGGGGAGGAAATTCAGCTGAGTACATGTACAACTGATGTATTGATACAAGGTAATGCTTATTAATGGCTAAGTATAGCAACATCTTCTAAAGTTTGCTTTATATAATTTAATGTAGTTTATGTGATGAAATGAAAGTGTTGAACATTTTTTTGACTTTGCACCAACAGGTATTATTAGGTATGGGATACAAAATTAATTCAAGTTCCAACAGCTTGTCACATATTGCTACAAAAGAACACATTATAAGTGCTGTGCTCGTGATGAGGCTTTGCCTTTTTCATATTATATGTTGTACTGTAGTATTCTTGTTGACTGATGCATTGATAGGAGCCATGTATTCAACGGTTGACTTGTTGTTGCAATTGGCCACGCATGTTTTTGAGAGCCATCCTGACAAAGGTGGAACACTTTGAAAATCAGATTGGCTGCCTAACTCTCGACAGAAAAACCAGGTGAAGAATTGTAAATTAATTTGGTCAAAATCATATTCTGGTTTTAATATAATGGACCTCTAATTTTGGCTCGACTTTTAGCTTTGCATAACATTCCTTCATTTGAACTGCAAGTGGTCTAACAGATCGTTTTCATGATCAGTGGATGCTCAGAGGCACTTCTTTTGTAAATAATGTTTCTTACTTCTTGTATGGCTATACCATGTGTTGAGTGTGTTGTCCAAGGACCAGATGGCGTTTTTTTCATTTAGATCTAAGTTGTCCCAACAGAAGTGCAGCACTGCATTGTTATCCACTGATATGTTCACTGGAAGGACTGACTCTGAGGCGGTCAAAGAATTGCACATAGCAGTTTAAAACTCTTATCGTCTTGGAATATGACTGCCCATGACCATATTGATTAAGAATAGTGATAAGTTCAGCACCAGTTAAATGTCTTACAGTCATTGGTAATAACATGTGTTTATAGAGGACACACTCCACATTTGTGGCATCAAAACATGTCTTCAGCTATGGAAGATGCATGTCTGTCAGCTTTAGCCCCTCTGAAACCGGTTGAGAAACACGAAGAGTATAGAGAGTATAGAGATACACTTAAACTTATGGGTCAAGCTCATTACTGTTCCTCTGACCTCATGAGAGGTATTGAGGTTCTGCTGTGTGCCATATAAGGACAACCCAGGTACGATAATATAAAGAAACTAAGGTATGATCAGTTCATGAAAAGGGGTCGAAGTGAAAGGCCAAGTTATTAACTTGTACAGTGGCATAGATATGAGCTTGTTCCCTCCTTCTAAATCTTAATTAAAGATGCATATCAAACGTGTGAACTACCAAGTCTACGTGTGAAATTTTCCCAATCTGCCAAGAGTGGAGGAGAGTGGATGGAATATTAATCTATGAAAATATAGAATATGAATGGGTGAAGGACAGCTTTGTTCCACAGGACCTGGTGGAAATACTTTCAAGAACAGAATACGACTCCTGCATTGAAAATGATGATGAGCCCGAAATGAGTGTGCTTGATGCGGTGTTTGAAAATCAAATTGATAAATAATAATGTTTTCCATCCTTTGTTTCTTTTTCAAATTGGTAAATGTTTAAGATGTCGGTCAAAAAGACGCCTACAAACATTGATTCATTACAAAACCTATTATGTTTTAGGTAAACTATGGCTAATTTTCGTAAATCAAGATGCAAAATGTATGACAAAAATCGTAGTAGCGTATGTTATAGTGTATATATTTTATATTATGATAGTAATACTACTTGATATAAAAGCCTATACAACTAAGTATATTACGAGTAAATATTTGATACTATGATAGTCAAAATGCTTGATTTAAAAGCCTATTTGACTTCCTTTCCCTTAAAGTATCACTTTAAGAACTGATTACCATAAATAAAAATCAATTTAACGTTTTTCACTTTTTTTTTTTTATTTTTTACAATTTTTATAAGGGTAACGTTTTATAAAAAAATGTCCAGGTGGCAGAAAACAGGAATATGCTCCACAGACATTGGGCTTTCAGAAAAACATAGTGTTGAAAATTCCCTTGGGGGGGGGGGGGGGGGGGGTGTTATTGCTGGCCCACGGTCTAATAGTTCGTTTAATGTTAAAATATCGAAGTCGGGCAAATAGATCTCAATTATTCACATGCATGACGTAAGTATTTCAAGAAGTTTACATTGGTTGCGTAGCCGCCAAGCTCTGTAACCTTATCCACGCACAGACGCTTTCTGATACATCTGAAGCAGATGAATTTTGACAACATTGTGGCAAAAGGTGAAATGTTTTCATAATGAGAAATTTCTCCTTTCGCCACAATGTTTTCAACCTTATTCATTAATTTAATTTCATATATAGAGATTTACATATTTTCGCCTAGATGCGCGTTGAAAGTCGTCTGCTGCGGATTTGTTGTATGTTAGAAAGGATTGTAGGACAAAAAGAAACCGGATAAAAGATAACAGGACAAAAAGTAACGGACACAAAGAAACAGGTTAAAAAGCAACACATTTTCAAAAAAACAATGACAATCGATATGTTTTTGGTCTACACGTATGAAAAAGACACACACTAGCAGAGGATTGATGTATCTTCTTGGGGGACTCATCTTCATTAGCAAAGGAAATAGGAAAAAGTCACAGGTGCTTTGGTCAGGGGAATAAGGTGGGTGTTCAAACTGGATGACATGTTCTTGTTCTAAGAAAGATTGTACAATAGTACTTTTGTATTTATAAAGCATTGATATGATTAAGATGTTACATACAACAAATCCGCAGCGGACGACTTCCAAAACATATTGGGAAAGACATGAAACATCTCCAAATATAAGGTGTTAAATTATTAAAAAGAGCTGAAAACATTGTGACAAAAGGAGAAATTACTCGTTTTGAGCAATTTCTTCGTTTTCTTCTTTTGTGGCCATGTTTTCAAAAAGCTGTCTGCTGCAGAGGCGTCAGAAAGCGTCTATATTAGGGAAAGGGTAAACCGGTCCATTTATTGGAAAATAGATGCATTACAAGTACAATGATGGGACAGACGTATATGATTGATTGATTGATTTATTTATTGGGATTTTACGCAGATTTCAACCATTTTTAGTCATATCTCGGCGGCCAGTTCACCTACACAAGTGGTGTGTCTCCTGGGTTTCTCACACCAGGACCCCATGCTTACCAACCTTCCAGATTCAATTGTGAAACTCATTATTTGGATTGGATAACTCCACACCCCACGATCGTGAAGCCAAAACTCTAGATTTTCATTTTCATTTTTTTTTTTTTTAAATTAGTCTTTTTTTACATTGAAATCGATTAGAGTCGTCAGAAAGCGTTTATATCCTGTAAATATATCGATGCGTTCACGATTTACACTGTCAACATAATGAAAGCCTGCATTGAATTACTCATAAGCACGTCACTTCCGGTATATTTTACGGAAATTGCCGATCTTTTCTTTTCGTTAATCACGAGCTATCTTATTTTGACCCGGATTTTAAATGCTTATTAAAGTTACTTTTTTGATATCTTTCAATAAAAATTCTCATCACATTAAGTTTATATGACCTTTTTCTTCATATTTATCGCGTATTTGAATGTCATTCTTGGTTCCCTTTAAATGCTACCATACAATTGAAAATATTCTGTTGAATAGAAAGCATTCTCAAAATGAGTCTTTTTTTTTTTTTATTCTTTTCTAATAAATATTGAAAGTATAGTCTCCTGCATAATTATCTAAATTGTGTTCTATTGTGAAAATTCATTGCACAGAAAATCTCCCACTTCAAACCCCAATCTCCCTCTTCGAGATCATGAAACTCCGCCTTGAGGATGAGAAATGATTGGTAAGCATGCAGTATCCCACACAACATACTTTCCAAGCAACTGGCTGGTTTCCCACATATTACATTGTGTACTGTACTGTACTGATCTGTAGTATGTCTCTCAAAGGTTCTGTATGGTGTAAACTATTGCATTCCATTCATTTTAGACCATACCTTGAAATTTCATTTCCAATGTAAATAAAAAAAAAACGCCGCTTCTGAATCAATTGACAATATATCAAACGACTTAAATTGTATTTGTGAAATATTGGTTTTCAAATTTCACAATTGATTTCTCTACAAAAAGAGAGGGACTAGCATATCTATTTATATTAACTTTCCCACATACAGATACTCTGCTGCAGACGACTTTTGAAACACTGTGACAATAGGATAAATTGTTAAAAAAAAGCAAAATTTCTCCTTTAGCCACCATGTTTCAACTCTATTCGATTATTGTACTTTCATTTAAAGGGAGTTTCCAATTTGTTCGGCTATTTTTATAAAGTCGTCTGCTGCAGATATGTTGTATGTGGGAAAGGGTTATACTAACAGCAGATGCCATTGTATATAATGACAAGTCCAATATAGAAAGTGTTCATTCAACAATGTGTTAGAAGACAAATCAACTGGTCTGAGATTAAAACCTTTTGAATATCATTACATTTTCATTCCTGACATCACACATAGGATTCTTTTTGTTATTTAACCTTTTCTTGCATACAATAATATGGAGCCGACGACTTTGAAAACAGATATTGCTTACTAAAAGTATAAATAACGAATAAAGTTGAAAATATTGTTGCAAAAGTAAACATTGCTTGTTTTGAACAATATTTCTTTTTGTCACATTTGTTTTCAAAAGTCGTCAGTTGCATCGGCTTCAAATAGCATCTGGTATTTGGGAAAGCCCTTAAGACTTAAGTTAATTAAGCAAATAGGATTTACCCTGAGACGCCACAGTGACAATCACTGCTTGTCCTTCAAGGTAATTGTTGGTCGTTTTGTTTTCCAATAAGTTCAGAACTAAGTTAAGCAAATAGGATTTAACCTGGGACGCCACAGTGAACGTCGCTGCCTGTCCTTCAAGTAACCTTGGCGCTCAGAGTTTGGGGTTAGCGTTACGACTGACTGACTGACTGACTGGTGTCGGGATAAATGGACCTGTAGAACTGGTAACTTACCCAGGAAACGCCGTGATATAACTGACAAATTGTTAAAAGCGTTAAACACCAAATGAAATAAATCTATCAACGTTCACGTTATCATCAAATGGGAGGTATAAAAATATCCTCTACACTCTACATCAAACTTTGAACAAGTTGTTACACACAATAAACATAGCGCAACTATTCTTTAACCCATTCTCCCATGCAGACGATATTTTACTCAGTTTGTAGATGACCTTTTTTAAGAGCGTTAAAGAAAATGTGAACCTGCACTCGATGAGCAATTTCACATTTTCACATGTTCACATAATGCTCTTAACTTACAATCACAACTCTAATTGAATTTGCAGTGATGATTATGTTATCAGACATTCGTGGATAATGCTTATCAGTCAAAAGGTTAAACTCATACAAAAAATAATATATTTTCTTAGAACTACTCTTCAATTAACTATTTTGTTCTCTAAATCACTAGTATCTTATTTACAATGAACTTTTGTAATGGTAAAATTAATTATATAATTATCAAGCGTGAATCCATGCATACGCACGTACGCCAATGCGTACACTTCGTTAGAAAAATTGAAACTGAAGACTAGTGTTTAATTCCCGGTCGGGTCATACCAAAGACTTGAAAGTGGTAGTAGTTATTTCTCCCCATGGTGCTAAGTGTTGCGGACGGGTGAACTGAAATACTATTTTGGGCAATGTATCATTTCCCAAAGGCAGTTGTAAACGTCATCTGTTTCATCGAAGGAGTTATATGTGACAGATAGATGTAAATGTTGGAATTGTTATTAATCTGCCGTTAGTTACAGGTTTTATACAAAGATTTACATGGCAGTATATGGAAGGGTATTAACGCATAAATTGCATCTTTCCTTCGTACAATACAACTTGCATTCGTACATTTACATCTTGCATTCGTACATTCACATCTTGCTTTGTGACATTCACATCTTGCGTTGTGACTTGCACATCATGCTTTGTACATCTTGCGTTGTGACATGCACATCTTGCTTTGTACATCTTGCGTTGTGACATGTACATCTTGCTTTGTGACATTCACATCTTGCTGTGTGACATTCACATCTTGCGTTGTGACTTGCACATCATGCTTTGTACATCTTGCGTTGTGACATGCACATCTTGCTTCGTACATCTTGCGTTGTGACATGCACATCTTGCTTTGTACATCTTGCGTTGTGACATGCAGATCTTGCTTTGTGACATTCACATCTTGCTGTGTGACTTGCACATCATGCTTTGTACATCTTGCGTTGTGACATGCACATCTTGCTTCCGTACATTTACATTTTGCGTTCATACATTCAATATTACATTCGGTTATCTGACATTAGGATCGTCCTTGAACATTTTGCTTGATGGCATGATGCATTTATTTAATGTTTTAGCCTTATTTCAAATTCTTCGCCAGATAGGCGATTCATCGTCTAACTGTAAACAAATAATAGAACATGTCATAGAACAGAACATAAAAAACATATAACAAAATTTACTCATTATGGCCTCCTTTGAATTAGAGGGCTTATATTGTTTTGCACTTGTAGGTCAGCCGCCCATCTGTCGGTAGATCAAAGCATGTCCAGGTGATAACTTGAAAAACAAGAGGGCCATGATGGCCCTGGATCGCTCACCTTAGGGCTAGTTGATTTTATTCATTAGTAGAATTGCATTAATGAATATAAATATAGGAAAACTAGCCCCTCCCCTGGCAGCCATGTTTTTTTACGGATCCAAATAATTTGAACAATCTTGGTAGAGGAACATCTATGCCAAAACATTTTGAAATTCAGCCAGTTGTTTTGAAGGAGAAGATTTTTTAAGTTTTCAATTTAGACATATAAGGAAAACTAGCCCTGCCCTTAGCAGCCATGTTTTTTCACGGATCCAAAAAATTTGAACAATCTTGGTAGAGGGTCTCCCAAGGAACATCTGCGCCAAAATATTTTGAAATATAACCAATAGTTTTGGGGAAGAAGATTTTTTAAGTTTTCACTATAGACATATAAGGAAAACTAGCCCCGCCCTTGGCAGCCATGTTTTTTCAAGGATCCAACAAATTTGAACAAGCTTGGTAGAGGGTCTCCTAAGGAACATCTGCGTATAGTTATATGCTTTATATTCATAATACATTAGGCCTATATATGAATTTTCTATAAAAAGCGTTACTATATAGTTTTTCATATTGTGTACTAACCTTCGATCCTTCGAAAATTTATTATAAAGTGACGCAACTTATGTGTATCTTCAAAGTATATTTGAGAGTCATTTACGGAAATTGCCGACAACACACACGTAGCGCCACTTGTTAGCATAATTTGGTTGTCGCGTCATTATTACACCAGGTGTCGCATCGTATTATGCCTTCTGTATTATGCTGTTTACATTCGGCTTTCTACATTCGGCTATTCGTCATTGTTACTGCTATGCACACTGACATTTGTCATTCGTAAAGAGGAAGGCGTTATTGAAATTAGAATATAAACATGAATTCATCTCATCAAATTAATATTAATTGATGGTGTTAAATAACGAGAATAACAGACAATATTTATTGCAATATGTGCATATCACATAGCAAGACATAAAGCAAGATGTGCATGTCACACAGCAAGATGTACAAAGCAAGATGTGCATGTCACAACGCAAGATGTACAAAGCATGATGTGCAAGTCACAAAGCAAGATGTGAATGTCACAAAGTAAGATGTGCATGTCACAACGCAAGATGTACAAAGCAAGATGTGCATGTCACAACGCAAGATGTACAAAGCATGATGTGCAAGTCACAAAGCAAGATGTGAATGTCACAAAGCAAGATGTGAATGTCACAAAGCAAGATGTGAATGTACGAATGCAAGATGTAAATGTACGAATGCAAGTTGTAATGTACGAAGGAAAGATGCAATTTATACGTTAATACCCTTCCATACCAGTATGTCATTTTCTTTTTAAACAAACATATCAGATCTAGTATCACTTGCACGCTATCAGAGCACTAGATGAGGAGCATAATTAATGTACTTAAATCAGTATCAGAACTCCAAACCATCTGGTCTGCTTTCTCAAAGGACTAAGGTCTGAACTACTATGGACCGACTTCCAACCATATGGCTACTTAATATCGTCGAGCTTTATTATCGGAATTAACCGTGCTTCCGGATCTAGGTGCATCCTGCAAGATACGTATTATATACTGAAATGTTTGATTTAAAACCACATTAACCAACAGGGAAGACCAAGATATGTCTATACATAAACGTCCAGGTACATCCTGCAAGATATGTATTGTATCCTGTGATTAAACGCGTTGCCCCTTTCCTACAATGCTCGATTTAAAACCACATTAACCAACATGGAAGATCAAGATATGTCTATACATAAACGACCAGTTATTGTATGCTCTATTTCGCCTGATATTCAATTAGTAGATACTTGAGAGCCCAGCCCCGGTGGCTCAATCGGTAGCGACGCGGGCTGTCAAAACTCCAGCTCATCCTAAATTATTTTTGAATGTTTGACAAAAGTCACTGTAACTCGCGTCATTCGTTTACCACCAATGGGCTTAAACTCTATGTGGAAAACAAGCCAAAACAGAAAGAATGGTGTAAGAAAGCCAGAAAATACATGAGTAGGTGAAGTGGCCGCCGTTATATGACTCCAAAATGATTGAAAACGGGGTTAAACCCTAATCAATCAATATATCATAGGGGGGCGAGAACATATCTGAAATCACGTATGATTAACTCAGGATGAGGGTTAATTATTTACCTGATATAAACGACTTACGACAGCTTATGTATGCAACATTTAACTTTTTAAAACATTGTTGAAAAGGGAGAACTACCTCAAAACAAGCTATTTCTCCTTTTACCTCAATATTTCCCAAAAGCGGTATCAACTTTTCAATATTTCGACGTTTCAATCTTTTCCACGGATGTTTGCAATCCAGACGAATCAGTCAAACTGGAAGCAGACATCGAGCGTGTTAATAAAACATGAATCGATGTATAATTAAGTTTAAACTAAATCTAGGCAAAATGTTTTAAACTCCGATTTCATAATTACTTCAGTACGCTTGTTAGAATAATAAGTTTTTAAATAATTTTAAGGTGAACGGATTCAGTATTGTATTTGTGAACATTGCTAAATTACACATTTTAATTAATGCATCTATATTGTTTAACAGAGAATGGAGACGAGTATCGGTCAGTTTGTGAATATGCGGGAGGTAACTTAACCAACTATATCAATTCTGACAATGATCCAGCCTATTGGTTGTTAAAAAAAACACGTTATCACCATACGAAATGTGGGATATATTCAGGTTATCCTATTAAAAAAACCGAGAACTCTGATGTCGTAAAATTACTGCTTTTAACTAGCACCTGTCCAAGCGTTCAGTGTGTTAAGGCAATCTCAATACACACCAGTTCCCTCTTTGTTCCATGGAAAAATATAGATCGTGTTAAAAGTATAAATACATTATCGTTCTATTTGTTTTGTTTATTTATGTACTACAGGCGATGCAATAAATCTGCTTGTGGTTATGCCTAGTTTATGTTTTATGTATGTGCTAAAAAGATGCTCCTAGAATGCACCAGACGCAATGTTGGATTTTAACAAATCACGCATGCCACCAGGCCACAATTTTACAGTCGTACCACACATATTCCACTCCTGTCATTCTAGGACATATGCATAAATGACACAAAATTTACCCCTTTCTAACTCGACTATTCGAAGAATAAGTAGGCTATTGCACTCGTGTCGGCGTCGGCGTCAGGGTTGTCGTCTCTGTTGGTTAAAGCCTTTTACAAATACTAATATCTTCTATACCATCAAACATATTTACTTCAAACTTGGCATATTTATTTCTAATGACTATATAGACAACTGAATTAAGTCAAATGATTTTATCACAAAAGCATAACCTTTTTTTTTCCTGAAATTTTTAAATTCTTTTGTTTATGACAACAGGGTTGTGATGCAACCAAAATGAAGTTTATTTTAAAGTACAACATATTTTTATTAGAAAAAACTTACCAGTCATATAATACCTGATATATAATCTCAATAACGATTAATATTCCGCGTAGCCCTCACGATGTGTGATATACACGGTCGCCGGTAAATACTCGCGCACGTGCGCAAACGTCACTTTTAATTTCCACAGTTAAGTGTTCAGTGTGATGCGGAGTGGAAGGCGGTTATCTGAAATTTCTAATACAAATATGTTTTTCCTTTAAAAAAACGTTATCTTTATGTCAAAAATACATTACCAGTCATTACATTTGAACACAACAGCTTATAAAGTCAATAATGAATTGAACATAAATAGTACCATTACAGAGTTGTGTATTTAGCTATTTGTGGTATTAGAAATTAGGTTACAAGTCGCTGAGAGGCCACTAGTGGTGAACCCCGAAAAAAGAGGTTTTCTGATTGAGACGATAAAGAGCGCATATGAAAGGCAGAGAAGGTCAATCGCTGAGCGAAGTATGTCCTCTAGAGGAACATTATTAGAGAAGGCCCACTTAGCGGACAGGGCTCTAATCTCATGCGGACGAATCCGCAAGAAAGATAGATCGCGATCAGAAAGATCTTTATAAGCTAATTTAATGGTAGAGGATAGACGCTGCTGAGATATCCTTTTCCTCTATAACAGATAGAAATAACCGCTTTCTGCGGCCCCTAGAACCCTCCACTCTATTAAGATAAAACGTAAGAGCCCTGGCAGGGCACAATACCCTGTCTACGTCTGAGGGACCACAGTTCGCATATAGGCTGGGAACCGTAATGGGTTTAGGAAGAACTGACGGCAACTGGTTCTTAGCTAAGAATCCACGTTGACAAAGAAGGGTCATAAAACCACCAGATTGGTTGGACCTGAGGAAACCCGTTTCTACCGATAATGCATGAAGCTCACTTTAAAGACGCGGAAGATAGTGGTTCGTTCTTAGTCAGAGACCACAACACACATGTGAGATCCCATTTTGGAGTTAAACTCCTTAAAATGGTTTTCTCTAGTTCGAAGGAACGCATAAGTTCGGAGAGAAATGGATCAGAACCAATAATCTCTCCCCCTTTGAACTTAAGCATATTGGAGAGCATCGAACGAAACCCTTTTATCGTGCTTACAGCCAGATCTTTTTCTTTAAACAGAAAAAGGAAGAAGTCGGCAAGACTAGTCACAGAGGGATACTCTGGATTGACCCACCTTGAAGAACACCAATCGGAGAAAACTGTCCACTTTGAATCGTAGACGATTCTAGTGGACCGTCGTCTTGATTCGGCGATGCGAGAGGTAACCCTCTGAGAAAAGTTTCTCTCTCGCTGGATAATGTTCAAGTGTGAAAGTGCAGCATAGCCGGGTTGGGATGAAGACGCCGACCCGGCTGCTGAAACAGTATGTCGTCTCTAAGAGGAAGACGTAACGGTTATGCCAATAGGCAGGCCAGCAGGTCGTTGAACCACGCGCCTCTTAGGCCACAACGGTGCTATCAGCAGTATCCTGCACTGTTCAGAGCGCGGAACCTTCTGAAGGACAATTGGAACCGGAATGAACGGGGGAAAGGCGTACCCGAACAGGAGGTTCCAATCTAGGGTCAGTGCGTCTACTGCCCACGCTGAAAGATCGTACATCGGCGACACATAGGGAAGCCGATGGTTCACTCTGGTGGCGAAAAGATCCACGAGAGGGTCCAGGTCCGCATGAACACTGAGTTTAGTACATTCCGCAGGTAAGATCCTGTTTTGGCAGGATAGACTGTTTGCGAAGACGTTTAGGTGACCGGGGACGGGACGTGTTTCACTAAGATGACTAACGACGTCGCCCGGCACCAAAGGAGTAACTTCCACGTCTCTAGAAAGAGAAGGTGTGAGTGCGTTCCTCATTGCCGTTTGTAGGATATAACAGTGGTGTTGTGCGTCGACAACAAAACAGTGTTGTTGGCAACGGAGGCAGAGAACTGATTGAGAGCTAGAAGAACTGTCCTCAATTCTAAGTTGTTTATGTGTAGACAACTTTCCTCCGTTAACCACATGCCCTGGGCTGTTAAGCCATGTGACTATAAATGAGCCCCCCAACTCACAGCACTGGCATCTGTAAAAACTAAAAAGGTACAGATCCATAGGCCGTGTGAGCGAGAGGACCCATTGCAGATAGATTGACGGGTGTAACCAACAGCGAAGGTGTGACTTGAAGAAATCCATCAGAGCTATCTCCTGTACCTGTGAGTCCACAGACGGACGCCACCGGGACAGAAACAGATACTACAGGGGCCGCATGTGCAGCCTGCCTAGAATGACCAGGTCCGCTGCTGCACTTAAGGGTTCCAGAAGTAACAGCATGGATCGGACTGTTACTGTAACCCTACCCAGAACGAGTCGGATTCTCTGAGATGGGGAATCGACACTGTCCGAGGGGACCCGAATCACCGCAAGATCGGTGAGAAAGGTCATTCCCACGAACGTGAACCTCTTTGAAGGGATAAGTTACGAATTCTGTGTATTGGGAATAAGGCCCAATCGCAGAATAATCCGCCAGGCTATAGACAGATCGTTGATCAGAAGCACTCGATCTGTCCTGTGTAGTAGCCAGTCGTCGAAGTATTGAAGAAGCCGGGTGCCCTGCATACACAGAAAGGCTCCCACAGCATTTAAAATCTTCGTAAATTAAGGCCGAAGGGAAGTGCCCTGAAATGGAACACTTCCACGTTTACCACGAATCGAAGGTATTTACTCGACGAGGAAGCGATCGGTATGTGGTAATAGGCGTCTGTTAGGTATAAAGAGTCCGCCCCGTCGCCTTCCCGGATAGCGTTCTTGATGGAACGGGACGTTTCCATCTTGAACTTCTCGACCGGAATAGACAGATTCAGAGTCGACAAGTCTATTACCGGTCTCCACCGGCCGTCTTTCTTTGGAACAAGGAAAAGACGGCTGTAGAAACCCCGAGAATGGGGGTTGAGAACCCTCTCTATGGCATTCTTTGTTATAAGTGATGCTATTACTTCTGACATAGCGGGATGACGAGAAGACAGATCGATAGGGACGTTTGTCAGCGGAGGAGGAGAGACTAAGGGGATTGTATCACAGTCACGATCCCCATTCCTCCATGAAATGAGACAATCGGCCCCCGACTTCAATATCCGGCTTTGTGATTGACATAGAAAGGAGCGCTTCCCTAGGGCTGCGGCTTAGGGACAGTGCTTTACTTGGTCGTATGCCGAGGGTTAGCTCCAGTAAAACGGGGCTTTGGTTTAGCATTTTTAGGACCAGCGGAAGGAGGAGGCTTAGGCACGAAATGCTTATCCTGTCTCTATTGTTTATTCACAGGGTTGGGCTTCTTAAAGAAGGCCACTGCAGAAGTCGCTGGGCGCTTCTGCCCCTGTGCGAACGAGGTTGCCGCATGCTACGATATGCGTCTTGACTGTTCTGACGCATCAGACACAGTCACCGCAGCAATTCTTCCGCCAAAAAGGAGATCCGAAGCTAAGAGTGCGGTCCTGAGCATGTCTCTGCTGATAAGCAGCACAGAAGAGGATATGACCAACGTCGCAGAGATACATTTTTTATTTCCAATGCTGTCATTCCTTTTTTCTTTAAACAGTACATTTCTTTGGAGCTATTTCTATTGCATGAGTGATGTCAAATCAAATCCATTATCCGGTTGATATCCCAACAATTTACCGCATTTTGTTTTGTTAGTGACAGACTCATTACGGTACGATATGGTAGGCATTATGTGTCTTGCTGCAACTCACTTGCGTCATCACATAAATATGTGTATATATTTGGAATAACCTTTAGTGTGTTTTTGTCTGTCATCAGTTAAAAAGCTGTTTTACATGTTTACATGTGTACAGTGAAGGCTCTGGTGAAATTGTGTAGATTCACAGACTGGCCAGGAACCCCACTGTTCGCATGTACAGCAATACCTTTACAAATCGCCCGACGTAGATCGAGATGACATTGCTCTTTGTTCGTATTCTATACAAATTCAGATAAGCCAGCCTCTTATTACCAAACGTGTCATCTCGTGGCTCTGTATTGTTAGACAACGATACAACACTATGCGGATAACTATAACGATAACGAAATTTTATTGCATAATCAGGCCTCCGGCCTATACACAAGATGTTACAAATACATATATACAATCAAATATCAATGTAATGCATTGACAGGTTACCGCAGAATAAGACAACATGATCAAAAACAATATCAGAAAAAGTAGTCATGTTATTTCTCCACGAAGTTAGTATTTGTTCATACATATTTGAAGAAAAGAACAACAACAAACACACCAACATCAACAACCAAAACTATACTGTGCCTTTAAGAAACTCGCCTCTTATCTCAAACGCATAGTATTAATACATAGCGATGTTTCGGACAACAGTACTATTAGATGAAGCACAAGGTTACAAAACTTCTCGTAGCTTGCATTACGATGTACTTATGTATTTTACACAAATTTCATTGTACAGGGGACACTTCAGCACTAAATGAATATAATTTTCAATATCATGTTTACAGTATGCACATATTCTATCTTCTATAAGAAGCATAACCTTCCCTTTTCTTTCATCAAATCATGACTGGAAAATCTAAAAGAACCCATGCATTTTCTAAATTTACCTATATCAATTATATTCAAGTAAGGTTCCTTGCCAAAATCTATTTTAAAATCTCTGTTTGTACATAGTTTTCTGCTTTCTACACATTCTGCAGGTATTGTTCTTTAAGTCGTTGGGTGTAATTTAATATAAATAGTTGATCATTTTGAACATTCTGTGCCTCCCATATATACCCATATCCAACTCTATACAAATGCGTCAGATACCCAATTTCTATAACCTACCGAGTCATAATATTTTAACATTTCATAGCATAACTTTGGAAGTATATGACGAGGCAACTTTATTAATCTAGGCCAAATATGTATAAATCTTTTGGAAGATATATATCGGGAATCTGCCAAGATCACCCATTATTGCCTTTTTGCAAGTCGAACCACTAACATTTAACAATTTGTTACAAGCACTGATCTGAACATTTTCAATACCTTGAATATGCGGAAGTTAATGTATTCAGGTTGAAAGCGTATACGTTTGTATTTAAGTTAATTCACTGGTTTTATAACTAATCTTCCTGAATTGAAAACATCTGAGAAAAAAAGTTCTTGCCAATTTTCAACTAGGGTATATATAATTGAACTCATCCAGATACAGATTGCTTTTGAAGCACGGCCTTCCGCGATCAGGCGGACGCTCTAACTACTATAGCACCGATGTGGTCCTACACAAGCATTAATAATTGCAATATTAATATAAGTTTGCTTTTGTGAACAATATAGATCCAGATCAACCTGTGAATCCTTACAGTTAGATCACGATTGTAGTTGTTCCCATAGTTTGTAAACAAGTTTATTGAAAGAGTATGTCAACGTCATCGTCAGACAATCACGGTTGTTGACTCCGCTATGCTTCAACACCATCCGTGAGGTTTTTTCTGCCATTTCGCCGTTTTCACAGATAGCCAATATTGTTTCTGAATAGATGCAGTACAATGTTGTACTGCGCCTAACAGCAAATCAGATCCCTCTTAATAAAGATATGATTAATTCACTTTAAACTCAACTGACTATTGACTTACATTGGCGTGTGAAATGTTTAAAAATGACGTGAGTTCCAGAAAGAAACAGTATAAGAGGAAGTGATGTGTTTTTAACTTTTTATCAGTGATGACAGGCGGTGGGAAAAGTTATTGTGACGAAACATTCAATGTTATTTATACACAATTAGGCAGATAACATGTAAGCGGTCCGGCTAACTCAGTCGGTATAGTACTCGTTTTGAAAGCGAGAGGTCACGGGTTCGGTCTCCAGACGCTGTATGTTTTGTCCTCTGTGATATGGCGCTTCTTCATTTCTGATATTCAGATTAGGAAATCGTAAAGCTCCTAGAACTGGCAACTTGTACCTTTTCTCGCTGGCTAATATATCATTAAATAATCGTGGTCGCCGTTTTGTAGGTAAACAAAAATCAACGGCAAATATGTGTTTTTTTTGGAGTGTTTTAATATTACAGTAAGACACTCGTTACCTACAGTTTTGCCCTTGATTATCTATCATTCCGGTATTTTGTTTTTACTTTTGACAAATAGCACGCAATTGACATACAAATGTCTTCACAAATGCCCGAAATTTCGAGTTGAATAGTCCTATTATATAAGGGTTGATAGCGTGGGGCAACATATATGACCGAAGTGCTGTTTGAATCCCCGCGCTAAACTCCTGGTCACTGGAATTGCTCTTGTGTTTTATTCCAACGTTGACGATAAAATACGGAATAAAACTGATCAAAAAAGCAAAAGTGATCACTAAGAGCATAAATGTCACCTTACGATCGACTTTTGTCACTTCGTTCCTGTCTTGTTGTTCTGGAAAGGTTTTATCTTCACAATGTTTTGCTGTGGTTGTCTTATCTCGCCCTTGTTCAGTATTGCCAGGTCGATCTGTTTCAACGGTTATGTCAATGTCTGATAAGTCCCCGGTGCTGTCAGAGGTTGTTTTGTGACTTTTATTGTCTCTGTGTACTCCGTCTTCTTCTCTTTTTAAAATACCATGTGCAGTGTTATTTGTTGGACAGGTCACGGTTGAACCATGTGTACATGCAAGAAATTCTTTAGGAGATTGAATTGCATTCGGGCAAAGTGTCTTAATAAGATCATTCGAAGAGTTTCGACTGGTCGGAGATCCCGTAATTGTTGTTTTGGAATCATTGTGGACATCAGACGAAATGACAGCATGTTTATCATCGCGGTTTAAACGCTTTCTGGTTTTCCAAAGTGTTTTAACTATGAAGGAGTATAAAATAATAACTGATCCAAAAGCAGCTACGAACACAAGCAAGTCTATAATCTCAAACACACGTATTGTCGTTTTCAACGAGTCTGCTTTTGAAGGAGTACAGTAAAAAGCCGTGATATTTGCGCCATTTGCACTATCGAACACCGTCACTCGAAGAACGTCCAATATAACCCAGCCTTGCACTGATAGAGCTAAAGCAACAATAACAATCAAGAGAAACATTTTTTTGACTGCATTGACTGAAATTTGCCGTCGGAAGGGAAAACATATTCTTCTATATCTATCGATTGATACAAGAAGGAGTAGAAGTCCTGAAGTAAGCACAAGTGTATGGTTGAAAAAGTACATCGCCTTGCATCCACCGACATTCTTGAAAGTCAACGTGAAGCAAAGTTCGATAATGGTATCACTGAATACAATACATGTGATCAGATCAACAGTTGATAACGCTGTAATGATAACGTTGGTTGTCGTTCTTGATACTTTAAAGCCGTAAAAGGCAACAGAAAACGCGTTACCAAGAATACCAAAGAAAATAACTATTGCCGAAAATGCAATAACAGGGGCGTATTCTCGTGTTTTCTTGTCGTTCAACTGTTGAAGAAGTTCTACCTCCGTTAAGTTCATCCTTTTAAGTGAGTGTGTTTTAACTCTAAATGATACAGAATATCAACCGTAGTTGCCCCTCAAGGAGATTAATTTAAAACTGGTTAGGATATGTTACAATTAAAACTTCAATAATGGTATGAAATATACCAAGTCGGCACCACATTTCAATGTTATGTATATATAACTTTTCTTAATCCATTTGATTTTATTGTCAACCTGCTGTTTAACGAACAAAAATAAATAAATAATTATTCCGTCCTGATCATGAAAATATGTTCTCCAACGAGATTTGAATTTCATCGATGATCCGTTGATACTCAAATATGCTTTACGTTTACCTTTATAACTTAAAACGATATTCACAAATATTATGATTAAATAACCACGTAACACATTGACAGGCAGTTGTAATCTATAGCGTGAACATTTGGATCTCCTCCGTCGTGACTCGACCTAGAACAGCGCCACTTTGAACATGTTTATCGTGATTTCACATTACACATACGTTAACCCTTTCCCATACATAACAAATCTACAGCTGATGACTTTGAAAACATCCAGACAAATTATTGAAATGAAATGAAAGAAGAGTTATTGAATTGAGTTGAAAACAACGTCTATACATGGGAAAAGGATTAACAAACCTACGTGTTCACATGCTACAATACTTTATCAGACGACTTTTAAAGAATCTCAGCAAACATATAAATAAAAGTTAAATATTGAATTAAGTTGAAAAGGAATTTGACAAATTATTCATGTGAGCATTGTTCTCCCTTTGTTTAACAATAGTTTTTTTAAGTTAAGAGTAAATACTCATCTACTGCATGGCTTTAAGAGAACAAAGTGTGATTATTTTGAAATATTTGTCCTTTCAAATAAACATGTAAATCCATGAATTAGGAAGTATTTAATTGTTAGAATTCCTTAATTAGCTGTTATCATGTTTAATTTATATAATATAATCATATGAATGGTAATTGCCAATTATATTATTTGTACACATAGAGTCTTTAATTGACAATTACTAATTAATTAAGATTGCCAATTGATACAGGAACAATTCTATATGACATGGTAGATGTTTTAGTTAAGGGGTGTTTTGTCCACCCTTTAAAAACCTTAGGGGGGTGTTTTGTCCACCCTTTAAAAACATTGGGGGGTGTTTTGTCAACCTTGTAAAAATGATGAGGGTGTTTTGTCCACCTGTACAAAAATGAGCGGGGGGTGTTTTGTCCGGCTGGCTTTCTCGCACCAGTTTATTCTTCCTATGCATTTCGTTACCTTCACACATTATTTGAGTCCACTGGTGAAATGCTTTTATCAATCTTTGGAAAGAATCAACGGCCGAGCCGTGATTAGAACTCCCGATCCCTGGATTGTATGTCTTCGTCGTAATCGACTATAGTCGGTTATTGATTACAGGTTCGTAGATGCTTGTGTGATTGTATGTCTTCGTCGTAACCGACTTTAGTCGGTTATTGATCAAAGGTTCACGGATGCATGTGTGTTTGTATATCTTCGTCGTAACCGACTTTAGTCGGTTATTGATCAAAGGTTCACGGATGCTTGTGTGATTGTATGTCTTCGTCGTAACCGACAGTAGTCGGTTATTGATCACAGGTTCGTAGATGCTTGTGTGATTGTATGTCTTCGTCGTAAGCGACTTTAGTCGGTTATCGATCAAAGGTTCACGGATGCATGTGTGTTTGTATGTCTTCGTCGTAACCGACTTTAGTCGGTTACTGATCAAAGGTTTACGGATGCTTGTGTGATTGTATGTCTTCGTCGTAACATACTTTAGTCGGTTATTGATCAAAGGTTCACGGATGTTTGTGTGTTTGTATGTCTTCGTCGTCGTAACCGACTATAGTCGGTTATTGATCAAAGGTTCACGGATTTATATGTGTGATTGTATGTCTTCGTCGTAACCGACAGTAGTCGGTTATTGATCAAAAGTTCACGGATGCTTGTGTGAGTGTATGTCTTCGTCGTAACCGACTAAAGTCGGTTATTGGATGGTTCATGTATGCTTGTGTGATTGTATATCTTCGTCGTAACCGACTATAGTCGGTTATTGATCAAAGGTTCACGGATGTGTGTGTGTGATTGTATGTCTTCGTCGTCGTAACCGACTATAGTCGGTTATTGATCAAAGGTTCGCGGATGCTTTTGTGATAGTATGTCTTCGTCGTAACCGACTATAGTCGGTTATTGATCAAAGGTTTGCGAATGCTTGTGTTATTGTATGTCTTCGTCGTAACCGAGTATGGTCGGTTATTGATCAAAGGTTCACGAATGCTTGTGTGATTGTATGACTTCGTCGTAACCGACTAAGTTATCGTGGTACGAGACGTACACACTTGTATAGTCGGTATTTGGTCCAAGTTTCACGGATGCTTGTGTGATTATATTGCCGAGAGGGTACGCAGTCTGGCATGAATCTGAGATGGTCACAGTGTTTCCAATCATCTCATCTACATGCTGTGACTCTTTCTGTCAGCTTCTCTTGATGTCGACTCATCATTCCCGACTCATCATTCCCACATACAGACGTATTATCACGCCTCTGCAGAAGTCGACTGTTGAAAACATTGTGGCATAAGACGCAATCGCTCATAATTGCTGGAATTTCAAACGACCGTTTGCAAGGAATGACCATAATTTTCTAATTGAATATTTAGTTATTTCATCCTGAGTTGACGAGCTGATTAAGGACATGGTTTCGCCAAAGAATCTACCAATGTTTTTTTATTTGCGAACTATAATGGGATAGTTTCTACCGACACAACGAATGTGCACCTATCATATAGATATAGACATGCCATCGCTGTAGAACAAGGCGTTATTTGTAATATGAAACAATAAAGCAATTCATCAATTAATATATATTCTTCCTTATGCTTTTAACTTCCACTGTTTATTAACTGAATTCATTATTCACTTCCCCCCCCCCCCCCTCCTCTCTCTCTCTCTCCTATCTCTCTCTCTCTCTCTCTCTCTCTCTCTCTCTCCATTCCATTCTCTTCTCACTCTCTACTCTCTCTCCTCTCTCTCTCTCTCTCATCTCTCTCTCTCTCTCTCCCTCTCTCGTTTCTTCTGTATCTTTCTGGCTTCTCTCTCCTCTCTCTCTCTCTCTCTCTCTCTCTCTCTCTCATCTCGTTTTCTGTATCTGTCTGTCACTTTCCCCCCCTCTCTCTCTCTCTCTATCTCTCTCTCTTCTCTCTCTCGTCTCTCTCCTCCTCTCTCTCTCTCTATCTCTCTCTCTCTTCTTCTCTGCTCTCTCTCTCTCTCACTCACTCTTCTCTCTCTCTCTCTCTCTCTCTCGTTTTCTCTTTATCTGTAGGCTATAGTCCTCTTTTTCTCCCTTCCCTATATATATATCTCTCTCTCCCTCGCTCTGTCTCTCGTCTCTGTGTGTCTCTCTGCTCTCTGCCTGCTGTCTCTCTCCCTGCTCTCTCGCGTGCTCTCTGTCTCTGCCTGCTGCTCTCTCTCGTCTCTGCTCTCTGCTCTGCTGCTATGCTCCTCGTATCTCTCTCCTCTCTCCCTCTCTCTCTCCCCCTCTCTCTGCTCTCAGTCTCGTCTCGTCAGTCTGCTCTGTCTGCTCCTGTCTGACTGCTGTACTGTCTGGCTATATGTCTGTTTCTCTCCCCTTCCTATATCATATATCATCTCTCTCTCCCCCCCCCTCCCTCCCCTCTGCTCCTCTGTCTTCTGTGTGTCTCTCTCTGTCTCTCGGTGTCTCTGTCCTCTGTGTGTCTCCTCTCCGCCTCTCTGTCTCTGTCTGGCTGTATGTCTGTCCTATCTCTCCCTCTCCTCCCTCCCCCTCTCCTCTCCCCCCCTCTGTCTCTGTCTCTGTCTGTCTGTCTGTCCTGTCTGTCTCTGTCCTTTCTGTCTGTCTGTCTATCTGTCTGTCCTGTCTGTCCTGTCTGTCTGTCTGTCTGTCTGTCTGTCGTTCGTCTGTCTGTCTGTCTGTCTGTCTGTACTGTCTGTCTGTCTGTCTGTCTGTCCTGTCTGTCTGTCTGTCTCTTTTCGCTGTCATGTTTGTCCTGTCTGTCTGTCTGTCTGTCTGTCTGGCTATATGTCTGTTTTCTCTCCCCCTTTCCTATATATATCATATCATCTCTCTCTCT